>DF359855.1:787-29341 GCA_000787875.1 Solanum virginianum
GAAAATCCCAAACAAAAATGCAAATTCTCCAAAAGATACACTTAATTGCCAACCGCCTCGAAAATGACACTAACGACTTCAATTGATCACCAGGATACTAAAACGCAAAAGTACGGGCTCTAACAGTCATAGGGATGGATTATTAATCATCTTGATATCTCTAACGCATTCTTGTATGGTAAGCTAGAGGAGGATGATTCAACCTCCAGGTTTTGTTAAACCCAATCATCCAAATTACATAGGCAAGCTAGAGAAGTCTATTTATGGCCTTAAACAGGCTCCTCGAGTCTGGAATAAATATTTGACGGATGCCTTGCATGAGCTTGGTTTTCAAGGTTCTAAAATAGATTCTTCGCTCTTTTTTAGTAGTAGGGGTACAAAAAAACTATTTTGTCTGATTTATGTTGATGACATTATAGTCTTGGGCATGTCTATGCATCTGGTCTCTTCATTTATTCAACAACTAGAAATCCAGTTTTCTTTGCGCAACTTGGGCAAGCTTAATTACTTCTTGGGTATTGAAGCTTCATGGAGATCTAATGGGTTGTTGTTACATCAGTCTAAATATACATGATCTCTTGGAACTTAGTAACATGCTAACCTACAATGATATTTCTACTCCCATGTGCCCAAGTGATAAGTTGCATGCTAGTGACAACACTCAGTTTCTTGATGGAAGTCTTTATCGAAGTATTAATGGTGGCTTACAATATCTCACTTTCACTAGACCTGATATTTCCTTCTCGGTCAATAAAGTTTGTCAGTTTATGCATAGTCCAACAAAGAAACATTGGGCAGCAATTAAACATATCTTGAGATATCTCAAATCCATGTCTTCTCGGGGCATTTTCTTTCCTCATAAGAACTCTCACCAGTTACAAGGATATTGTGATGCCGATTTGGGAGGAAATATAGATGATCGGAAGTCTACTACATGTTTTGCAATTTTCTTAGGTTCATCGCTTGTTTCTTGGTGTTCTCACAAACAATGATCAGTCTCGCGCTCCACTACTGAGGCTGAATATCGCTCTCTTGCTGCTGCCACCATTGAACTTCTATGGATTTGTCTTTTATTGGCCTTTCTTCAGATTCTGTACCTTCGTTGTGGTGTGATAACTTAAGTGCTACCTATCTTACCTCTAACCCAGTGTTTCACTCTCGCACCAAACATATGGAGATTGATTTTCACTTCATTCGAGATCTTGTATACAAAAAGGAACTTCAGGTTTCGTATATTTTTTCTCATGACCAGCTTGCAGATATTCTTACCAAACCTCTCTTGAAGGATCGTTTTTGTGCTTTGCGTGACAAGTTGAACCTTATACCTGGTCCAACTTGAGGGAAAGTGATAAATAAATTGAATGTTTTATAAGGATGTTTTTTCAAATTTAGCGTCTGCTTGATTTGCTATCATGAAAACTTGGGTGACAGATTAGTGACAAACTTTTAAGCACCAAATGTGCTAGCACAAACGACAAAATATGTTGCGATGGAGTAGTGACAAATATTCCATCGTAATTTTCTCCAAAATGACAAATGAACTATGAAATTGGCAATGAATTGTATGAATATAATGACGGACCAGACTGTTGCTAACAAGTAGCGACGGATATAATTTGTCTCTAAGGCATCGCTAAATTTGTGATGGAACACATTTTTTCATCACTAAGAGATTATTAACGTGCGAAATAGTAATGGTCAACAATCCGTTGATAATCCTATTAAGTGGCAGCATATCATAGATTAGCGATGGATATCGTCCGTCGGTAAACATTGATTTTTTATAGTGTTGTGTTAATTTATTTTTCTTAATGTCTTCTTATATGTTGATCTTCTATTGTATCGTACCTTCACATCAAAAATCATAAATAACTGGAGCAATGGTGTTAACTTGCTAATATAGTTGGCTCCAACTTCAATATGACGTTATCAAATATATACAAAATTATTAATTTATTAATGACCAAATTACAAAACTGTAATATAAAATTCAATATTTGATATCTGTTTTTAAACTGATTATCAAATTATCAAACTCAAAATTTAAAAATCTCAAATCTAATACCAAACATCTATCCTTACACATCAGTTCTACTCTTGATATATATATTCTGTAGTAATCTTCTTATCCTTTTAGAATTACTATGATTTTTTGGGCTCAAATTGTTAGAAGTAATACAGAGCAATTCAAAGCTTTGAGGCGTAAAAGATCACTATTTTTCAAGAATAATTGCATGTATATAGATTTAGGGATTAACAAGTAACACTCTATCAGGACACCACAAATCCTAAAACAATGTATGCAATTGAATACACTATATTAGAGAACTCATCATATTTATAGAGTCGGTTAGGAGACTTTTTAGAAAAGTCACTCCTTTTCTAAACATACACAACCTCTTTATTAATTAAAATTTTAAATATTAATGAATTCATTTAACTTAATTTAAGCTCCGACCCAACCGGCGCTATACACACACGCTCTTATTGAATTATCTCGTCTAAATGTGCTTGGCATTAAATAGGCACAAAAAGGGTCTTCTCCCACCAATGTGGGAGTCATTCCCTCATTACAAACTATTCAACACAAATAAAAGTAAGATACGATATGTCAAATTTAAAATTAGCGTAGTATATTTTCAAAATATATTGTAGCCGAAGCCTAAAATTAGTATAGCCTCTTTAAAACTTCGACATCAGTAGGACACTAGTTTTAAAACATGGAAATTAGAATAAATAAAGTTTTAATTGATTTCATCTATTAAATATTAAAAAAATAGTAAAATGATAAGTTTATTTAAATTATATTTTTTATGACAAAATAAATTACCTGCTCTATCTTGTGAACAATATAATATAAAAAACAAATGGATTTTGATTTCTTCCCTACGAAAATAAAACATTGTGATTAAAAGTACATGCTGTGGATCTAGCCAAATGTCTGTCGAACAATAATTTTAATTAAATAACAAAAAGTAGAAACAAATTAAATCACAATTAATACAAATTTCTCAAAATATTTGATTAGAAGTATATGAAAAGAAATTCACAATTATTAACATACATAAAAATTATTAGAACAATATATGTAAATTTGTTTTTCTTACCCCATCATGTAATACTTCTTTCTTCGGAAAGGGGCCTAAAATATCCTTAAACTATTGAAAATAGTACAAAATGTTCTTTATTTATTGGGCCTAAAATGCTCTTTTCATTCACCTTTGGGTTCAAAAATACCTTTTATTCACCTTTTTGGCTCACTTGTACTCTTAAAATTAACAACTCTCTCTTTTCTTTTTAATATTTACTATGTTTCATTTTCTTATAGAATAAAATAAATTCTTATCTCTATTAAATTTCTTTGCATAATTTATTCAAAGCGAAATAATGTATCTCTTTAAGGATCAAAGTGATTTATCAAAATAATTAATCGATTTAGCTTTCTAAAAAAATGTTTTAAAAATATAAAGTTAATGAAAAAGTAAGTTTTTAATTTATCAAAAGAGTAAGTTTTTTTTTTGTAATGTTATGATAAAAAAATAATGAAAAGTATTCAAATTTAATTAAATAAAAAATTAAAGAAAGTTAAATCGATCTTAATAAGAACTTCAGGTTTCGTATATTTTTTCTCATGACCAGCTTGCAGATATTCTTACCAAACCTCTCTTGAAGGATCGTTTTTGTGCTTTGCGTGACAAGTTGAACCAATAAAATACAAGTATGTGCAGATTTTTTTAAAAAACAAATTCAAAATAGTTATAACTTTAGAATTTTTAAGAGTTTCTTAAAAATAACTTTCCCCATAATTTATTAAATCCAAAAAAATTTACCTTCTTCATGCCCTAATTTTTTTAATAAAAACTGCAGTTAGAACTACTAGTTTTTTTTTTATATTAGATTTTTCACATATCTTTTCTAAACAAAAATAATATTTTTCTTTATAACCCCAAAACAAACTTTAAAAAATAAAAAAAATATAAGATTTTTTTTTGCACAAAAAGAATTGAGGATGGAGGTTTAATTTATTCCATAAGAAAATGAAACATAAAAAATATTTTTAAAAAAAAGACAGTATTGTTAGTTTCAAGGGTAAAAATGTAACGTCGGGTAAAATTACCAAAATACGCCTAGAGGAGAGATGTGCGCATAACGCATCTTTTCATGTTCCGATGGCAAATCCAAGGTCGAATATGCGATCAACATGAAAAAATGAGTGGGAATTGGGAAAGAAGTCTCGGTTGATTTTTAGAGCAACCGCATCAAAAGATAATTTTTTAATGCAAAAATGAAAAACAGTGAAGGTATGCGACACGCACCTACCGCGGACCAACACTTAATTTTGTTCCAAAATATTTTCCACGGGATTGGAAAAGCTCATTTGGAGAATTTTTGGTGAAAAACACCAAAAATTGGGCAAGTCCGTGCAGCGGACCCCCTTGCTCAGGACGAAACATTTTTCTTAATTTTATGAGGGGCATTCTAGACCTTTTTCAATCCCTCCTAAACTCAAAACATGATCAAAATGGGTCATTTTGAGCGTAAACAGGGTTTTAAACTCCATTCTAAGTCCTTTTTAAGTTTTTGAAAATGACTAAGGCTAAAGAGAAGAGGAGAGGAGCGTAAAATTGAGGAGTTTCGAGGAGAATTCTTGAGGATCATTTTCAGAAGCTTCACATCAGGTATGTAAGGCTAAACTAAAGCATGAGATTATTCTCCCATATGTCCCAGATATGGCAATAGAGGAGTTGAGACTCCATGAATGCACGTATATATTTCTTGAAATATTTTCTTGAAAATTATATCTCTTACATGTGTTTTCATATGTTGATGATCATCATAAACTTGTTTCTTGAATTGGATATTTTTCATTAGTTACTGTATAAACCCTATATGTTATTTTGTGGAAGCATGCATGAATGAACCTAGGGATGGAGTCTAGAGCCTTGACTTGAGCATGTTGATGGTAATCTTGATGTGAATATGAGGTTAAGTTACTTAAACTTGATGATCCTATGACTCTTCATAACTGAGTTCTTGAGTTCTCTCTAAATGATTTCTTCCAAAATGATCACATGAGTCCTTGAGATCGTAAATGAGAATTGAGTTAACTGAGATGAGATAAAGTCCCTGAAAGTAATAGAGGACCCTTGAGTTTGAGTTAATGAGATGATGAGAGTCTCCATAAGAACAACTAAGTTAATGAGTACCTCCATGAGGCTAATTGAGATGAGGAAAAATCTTATGAGCATTGAGTCTTGGAAGGAGTATCGAGCACCAAAATGGGTAAGAGTAAGTCTCACTCGCACTTATTAACTACGTTGCCAAGCGTAGGAAGGGGACTAAACCATTACATCACATGGTCCCCGCTAGAGATAAAGTACCTGAATAGAGGATAGTAGAGTTTAGATCCCTTGTGGATCATATTCGTTCCTTACCCAACAAGTACAGAACGACTGTGGCAACATCAACAGGATTGTTGTACAATCACTGGCCCATAAGTGATTATTGTCGGATAAGAGAAACTCCTAGAAAGTTCCCACATTTGAGTACTCCAAGTCGAGTTAAGTTGAGTTGGATTCTTTTGAGTTTAGTCTGAGTTGATTGATGAGGTTTGAGCTGGTTGATGGGTCACTTGTCTACTCTTTATTCTTGCTTTAGATAGACATTTGACATTTTGATTGAGTATTACTTTGAGTTGATGTTGTTCTATATTATTCTACTTGTTCCTTTTTCATTCAGCTATTTTACATACCAGTACATTCCAAGTGTTGATGTCCCTTTTGGACTGCATCATTTTATGATGCAGAGGCAGGTATTAGAGATCGTCAACAGGCACACCATTGAGGATCTGAGCATTTCACCTGAGTTGGTGAGCCTCTTTTACTTCGGAGGATTCATTGCATTTACTTTCATCTTGCTTATTAGAGTTAGACATTGAGTTAGCTTTATTTTATTTTGAGGTAGCCATGGGTCTGTCATTGGAACCATATGATAGTGATAGAGGCTTCATAGACTAGAGTTGGAGTTTTGATGTTGAGACTTATTGAGCTAGTTTCTTTCTACTAGCCTTTTTATTTATTCGATATTATTTTGAGAGTAGATTTCCCATTGCTATATTTAGACTTCCATTGAATTTATAGAGTTTATTGATTGAATAGATGTGATGAGGTCAAGTGGTTCGCTTGGGGACTAGCAATAGTCTCTGGGTTCTGGCCACGTCTAGGGTACCCTCCCTGGGCGTGACAAACTTGGTATCAAAGCATAAAGTTCAAGTTTCAGAGGGAGTCAATGAAGCCATTTCTAGTAGATTCCTTTATTATTGGTGCGAAGAGCTCCACATTTATAGTAGGGAGGCTATAAGATATTAGGAATTGTTTCACTTTTTCCATATTCTACAATAATACTATAGAGTTATACTCTATGAAACATTCTCTTCTAATTCGTGCTCTATGTGTTCTAGAGTTGTGATCATGCCTCCAAAAAGAGCCGTCAGAGGTAGAGGACGACCCGCCAGGCAGAATGTTAACCCACCCGAGACTCAAGGACATGAGGAGCCCGTGAATCCAGCTGTCCCTGTTGAGCAGCCCCCACAAGCTGAGATTTCCAATACTGAACTTCGCCAGGCTATCCAAACTATAGCCCAGGCTATCACAATACCTGCTGTGAGACAAAGAGCAGGCAGATGATACGCCTAAATTTATACTCCAAAAGGAATAATAAAGCAATCATTGGTCAAATATAGAACTCAACCAAAGTTGAGGTGGATCCCATAGGGAATGCATGAGAATAAATCTATTAGCACCCTTTTCAAATGTAATATCTATTCCCGAAATTAAAATACATAAAGTAAATTGGAAAGGGGGGGTTGTTTTTTGTAAACTAAACTACTAAAGTATAGAAACAAACGAGTACAAAGACTACTAGATTTTAGCCAATTAATGCGAACCTAGGATTGTGTTCCCCATGACATCTCATGCGATAGCCGAATCTATGTGGTAAACTCATTCATGATCACATATACAAGATCTAACAAGTTATGAACACCTAATTCACCTTTTGGTCCTTCTTAGATGTATTTCATTCATCACCTCTCAGTCTCAGACCGTATACTTACTTCCCTTGTTATCGACCCCAGAATACCCTCGCCTTTTGGTCTCAAGTACTTAGACTAGGTTAAAAATCCCAAATTGCTGTCATAGAACTCTTTTTCGAATCACTCCACCCCTCTCGGTCATGTAATGAATAAAGGCTTACCCTAATGCATCGACTCATTAAGGATAAAGTTAAAGTGAAGAATACTACGATATATATGCCAATCAATCCTAAGATTTACCCCATATTCGTCTATCTTATTGATTTGTTATGGTTCCCACAGCCCTAGTTGTGGGTTTACCCTTGCATGTTTAAGAAAGATAACCCATAATGATATAATGAATTCATAATGAAGAACTTACTCTTGAAGAATTAATGAATCCACAGATCACAATATCGAATCAGAAAATGAAAATCCAAGAGTTCAATGAAGTTACAAGCAAAAATAACATTCTTCGTATTCTCCGTCTCCGGTCATCCAAGACTGAGTAAAAATGGAATAAAAAGAATATTTATATACAAGGAAAACCTAATTTGATTTAAAATAGGAAAAATTACATCGGCAAGGATACGGGTCAATACACGGCCCATGTGATAGTAAACGGTCTGTGCACTGGCCCGTATGGCCACACTTGGTCTTCAAACTCTTCACTCCACATTGTTGCTCCACGTGTAGGGACATGGGCTGTTTGGATGTTAACAGCTCATGAAATGGACTGTCTCCATCTCCTTCAACTTTTCGCCAATCACATCATCCTCACGGCCCATGTCACAGACCATAGTTGCTCACACGGCCTATGACAAGCCCCGCCTCGTGCCACTTGTACATTTTTCATAATTTTTTATGGTACTCGCCACTTTCACGTCCCTTTGATGACGCGCGATATGGCTCATGTCAAACTGTACGATTCGTGTGGCCAACCATGGTACATGCCTTCAACAAATTTTGTTTCATTTCCTTGGCCATGTCTTTTGCCTATCTTTAAGTCTAAGTGTAAGGCCACGGTGGGTCTCATGGCGCGTGTGATGTTGCACGAACCACGAAGGTACCTATGGTCCTTCACTTGGTTCAATTATTGTTTCTTTTTGCCTGGGTCACCTCCACATGGCCTCGTATGGTCCGTGTGATGCTACACGGGTCATGGAGGCCCCCTTGAACTGGCACTTGAACTCTTTTACATTCCTTTTCTTGAACTATAACCATTTCTCCATGCCTTAACTATTTTGCCTGAAAAATAACAAAAACACACATCAAAATAACAACTTTTCTTGAGGCAAACATCATACATGCATTGGTCAGTCCACATACGCTTGGGAATAAAGACAACCCAGTTGAATTAGAAACCAATTAATGCAAAGATAGTGCCCTCACTACAAAGAATTCACAACATAAGAATGTAGAACAAAGACTAGAATGTAGACACTCACTCTCATAAATGACTTTCAGTGGACACACAAGTATCGATCATATGCTTGCCCTTATTTTCGCCACCTTAAATCTCGAATGACCTTTTTAGGATCACATTAGGACTGTTGCAGCTTGTAGCATAGGCTCGGGCTTGAGTGAGGTATATTTAGGGTTAAAGTGACTAATCGACCTCTCCCCGACACTTACTTTCACTCAGCCATTTGCATTTTAGTCTCCCACTCTTATTGCCCCTATTTTTCCAACTTTCTTTAGTATGGGAAGTGATTTATGTCCTTATTCACTCATTTTCATTCTTTTCTTTTTTGCTCAGTAGTTTTTTTTCATGGTCCAACTTTCTTTAGTTTTTCTTTCTTTTTTCCTCTTGTCACTTGATTCTTTTCCACACTTGATTTTTGATTTTTTTTGTTTTCCCTACAATAGCCACCTTAACTTAAGCCTTTAGCTTGGGTAAAAGTTTACAATATCTTTCTAAAGGACCAAGGCTAGTATAAGCCACCCTCAACTTAGGCTTTTGACCTAGCCGGAGGTTCACAATGTCATTGAGGAGACCAGGGCCAAAATAATGATCAGTAGATAGATAGAGGAAGTGAATTGGGTGATTACAAAGAAAAGGTCTATTAACGCTCAACTTTTGGTTCAAGAGGGACAATTTCATTTGGTTGGTTAATATTAGGCTAAGTGACTAGTCAACAACAACAACCTAAGATCACATCCTAATGTAGCCAATCAATTATTTCAGTGAGACTAACCAGGCACGTTCTATCTCATAAGTGTGTCGACTGAATTATGCAAATAAGCTCACACACATGGTACATCTTCTACACTAGTTAGCATTAACCAAAATAGACATGCTTCATTCATCATAATGCCAACGATACACACACCATGCTTACTAGAAATCATGCAAGTTAGTTAGGATGGGATGCAAACACATATAACCTTTTGGAATATTGTTATTTTGGGGCATTTTTCGCTACATGGGTTACCTTAGACTTCTATGAACACTTATATCTATGCAAACATCAGAACCTAAACATGCCTGTTCTACTAGATAATACACATGAGAGAAAAGAAACATGGCAAGAAAAAATCTCAAGTGGCAGGATGCCCCACCCCCTCCAAATAGACATGTAGTGTCCTGACTATAGCACAACTAGAATAAAAGAATAGAAAGGGGATAGAACATACCTAGAATGCCCTAGGATCACTTGTGCTAGCTGGACCAGACCCTTATATGGGGTCGCTGTCATTATAGGTTGCAACTATTTCAAAAGTGCTCCTGGAGGCTCCTACCCTTGTCATATCTATTGCTCGCCGCTCTTTTTCCTCCTGTTCGACAACTGCCCGGTACTGGGCTCTCATGGCCTTGTACAGCTGCCTCTCCTTCTTTTCTTTGGGTCTGGTAGAGGATTGCATTGGTGGCTATGACTCTTTCCCTTGTTCTTCCTCTTGAGATCTTTTGTGGATGGTACTGGTGCAACAGATAGGGCAGGTGGAGCACCCCATGTCTCATCTAAAATAGGTGCCACGGGAGCATTGAAAAGGCTCATCTAAGATTCCAAGGGTGGGGCTGCTGTGGTAGCCTTGTACAGCGTAATAATCTGTGCGATTCGAGCCTTCATGACATTTACTATTTGCACAAGATTCTTCATTTCTTCCCCAAACATACTCATAAATATGTCATGGAAGTATTCCTCTAAAGTATTGACATAACCCTACAGGATGCTGATTTGGCCTAGAAGCTCAGCCCAAATTTGACCCACAGCTTGTTGTACATGAGAATGGACCACATGCGGCATCCTTTCAATGATTTGATCAACAATAGCCTGTGTCTGCCGTTGGTCCGCCACCACCCGTGTAAGGAACTCATAAGGCACATACATATACCCTTGCTATACTGAGGGTACTGCACCACTGCCCTCAGGCTGCTTAAAGCCTCGCCTGACTGTAGGGTGATGGTGTAACCCTAAAATGACAAGGGTTGCTGCTGGGATGCTCTGGGAAAATTTGTCGGGCCCCTCGCTATGCGTTTTCTAACCTGCATCAAAGTATTTTGGACGTCTTTGATTAGTGCAATGTTTATAATGCCCTTTGCTGTTATCTTTTTATCCAGATAATGTGTAGTAGGGACATCGACCTTCTTGCAAAGTGCACAAATCAGGCATGGAAAGGGCATGCCTACTCTGTCAGATAAGGCTCGGTCCCGCATCTTATAAGCTATAATACGACCCACATTTATCCTAAATTTGTCAATTAAACACACTATTAGGGTGGTATGTGAATATTGTAGTGTGTTATCATTGCCTATGGGCTGCAACCTTTTTCACACCATCACCCACCAAAACTTTGCAATAAAATTTAGAGAAGCTTTGGTAATAGGAACTTTTGTGTTTGTGACCCGAGGCACAATAGCCCCCTAAATGGCTATTCGTTCTGTAATCCACCCCAACAATTCAGCTTGTGATGACGAATCAGACATCCGCCCCTCATCTATAATCCATAGGTGTCTAGCCATGAATAGTCCATCTAGAGGAGCTCGGTAATCTGGCCCAAATAGGAATTGGTTGATGGTATTCTTAGAAATATCTAGTCGTTGCCATGCACCACCACATGTGACTACGGGGACCTACCTGATGCGATCTGCTGCCTTAATTTCTTAGACTGGTTACCCTCTACGGGGTTCAGTAGATAAGTAGCATAATTAGAATAAAACTTCTTAACTATAGAGGGACCACAGTAACCAGGTAGTTGTGCCATCCAACCAAACTTTTATGCTTCAAAGACATCTCTAATCTCTGGGATACTGTCAAGTTGGTCCATCAGGACCCGAACCTCTAGGATGATCGGCCGCCGTTGAAACCCTCCAAAGTCCTTGGTCAGCCCGAATGTAAATATATTTAGCACCTAGGACTGTCCAACGGCCCCGTAGAAATATAATAAGCCACCTAACGGTTTCGGGATCTGTTGTCTAGGAGATTACAAAATGTATAGCCTCATTATTGCTCTCCCGGAGTTTGATCTCGTTGGCCTGCACTGCCGTGTCATGCCTGTTGACTTCTGGAGTGTGCATCTGCTCTTCATACTCTGGGGCATCATCCTCCTGCTCCCAGGCATCCTCTTCCTTATCAACTCTAGTATGATGAAGGGAATTTGTTATAGCCCGATGCACAAGCCCTTGTAGTGCAAGGGGAGTGAGGGGAGACATTTCTTGTAAAATATACTTTGGACCCATCTGAGAAGTCATCACCTGAGTCACTCCCAACTTGACGGCTAGATGATACAGTTGGGGAGTCATGGAGACGTGACCCAGGCTCATCCCTTTAACTAAGTCGAATTAATCTTTGGCAAAGACCCATACCACCTGCAAGTATCACAAATGAATATAATCCATTAGAACTACTTGAACGAGCAGGTTGACGCACTAACGGGTACTCAGAGTTCCCCTATGCTATAAAAGTGATAATAACCCTTACGAGTGGCATCATCAGGTCTATCATAGTGCTATTGCACTTAAGGAACATATGTGAATTAAATTTGTAATTGAACTAGATTACATCACATAAATGGTACGCGCTCAAGGGGACCCTAACAGACCGTGTGATGTAACACGGTCCGTGAGAGGGCCGTAAGAAGGGACTTTGTCATGTAATTGGATAAAGATATGCCACGAGCCATTACATGGTATGTGAAACATGACACGGTCCATATGAATAGTTGTGAGATGTCCCCTTGACTGAATTTCAGCCCATCGTGCACACACAGACAAGTTCATGCAATTCCACCCAACCTAATCAAGATCCCATCAACACACTAGCATATACAACCCGGTTTCCCCAAAAGTCATACCAAAAATCCACTAAAATCATGACTTTCATTGTTAAGACCTGGTGTTTTCACCACCATATGCATGCCCAATATCAATATTATGCATTATGACTCTTTAAACAAAGAAAGAAGCAATTTTTGACAAAGATATACACATTCAAAGACACAAATATACACCAAAAGATAAAGAGAATGAGTTCTTACTTGATGAACAATAATGAAGGTGGAGAATTGCTTGAAAAAGTAGAAACCCAAACTAAGATGAAGCTATAAATAGTGAAGTGGATTCACGAATCGCGTTAAAGAAGATTGAAAATTTTGGGGATTTTTAAGGGAGAAGTCGTGTGGTAGATAAAGAGAGAGTTAAGAGAAGAGAGAGGGTGTAAAAATGTAAAGTGAGTTGTTGGGACAAGATAAGGCTTTTAAATACCCTTGGTCAACTAAGTTGACCATTTCTCTCTCTTCCATACAGAGGCCTCACGGCCCATGTCACGTGGCACGATCTGTTTGGACTGTTCGTCCCACCAATCTTATAAAAATTTACAACATACCTGGTCATTCGCGTGCTATCACTTCTACGAATGGCCTCATGGGTCGTAACATGTATCACAGTCCATTTGGGCCATCCGTGTCTCCATACTTGACTAATTATGCTAAAAAATTCCTCACGGACCCCATGAACCATGTGATGATAGACGCTCCGTCTAGGGGGCTAGTGTGGAAACACATGGATGATTTTGACCTAAACGTACCTGGGCCATGGTAATGGTCCGAAACGGATAGATTTATGAGTCGTCTCATGTCGTACATCCCGTGTAGGCGCACGTGGGGCTATCCATGAGCAACTTTTGGCCATTTCAGCCTCAAGTCATGCCTTTTAGCATGTGTGCACCAACAAACTACAAAATAACACCTGATCTTACTTGGTAACACAAATTAAAAACAAGAAAAATGCATGACATATAAATTAAAGCTTCATACTATTACAATGCATGGGTTTCCTCCCATGAAGTGATGGATTTAACATTGTAGCATGACGCAACTATATTGACTACTCAGACTTCGTTAATAGACTATGACCGCAAGCACTGAGTGCTTCATCTGTAGCACCCAAGTATTCCTTCACTCTATGCACTAGCACGTTGAATTGATCCACATATTATGCATCTAGCTAATATGAGCCCCGACTTGGAAAACACTTGACTATGATCGTATAAAAGCCATACCACCTAGACTCTTAGCCCCTTTTACTCCTAGGAAAAGTCATCGAAATGCAGTCGCGACCAATAATACCTTGTAATCAAAACTTAAAACACCTATTTGGGAAATATTCGGGCTCCCTATTCATCGTGTCAAGTCTACACCCTATCTTGGCTCGTGACAACAGTGTTGCACTCTCATACACTTGGAGCCAAAACTCACCCAACTAATTGACCTAGTCAAGTCTCAAGTCAACAGCCTCACCCAAATACATGTTGAGCTTCTTCAAAGCCCAGAGTACCTTGTGCTCCAACTCCATAGGTAGATGACAAGCTTTACCAAAAACCAATTGATATGAGGACATACCAATGGGAGTCTTATAAGCAATCCTATAAGCCCAAAGTGCATCATCTAGCTTCCGCTCCCAATTAGTTCTGGTAGCATTCATAGACATGGTCAAGATCTCCTTAATATCTCTATTTGAAACTTCAACCTGCCCACTCATCTGCAGGTGATAGGATGTGGCCACCTTGTGCTATCGTACTCCATACTTCACTAGCACAACACAAAAGACCTTATTACAAAAAAGAGAACCCACATCACCAATGATAGTTCTGGGTATCCCAAATCTGGAAAAGATGTTCCACCTCAAAAACTAGACAACACTCTTACTTTCATTATTCGGCAATGCAACTACCTCCACCCACTTGAAGACATAGTCCACTGCCACTAGGATACACTTCATGCCATAAGAGCTAACAAATGGGCCCATGAATTCAATTCCCAAGATGTCAAACATTTCAACTTCAAGAATAAGGGTCATAGACAGCTCCTAACGCCTAGAGATATTGCCCTATCGCAGACACTGATCACACCCCAGCACCAAGTCATAGGCGTCCTCATAGATAGTGGACTAATAGTACCTACATTGCAGAATCTTCTTGGTTGTCCTAGCACCACCATGATGACTCCCTACTGAGGAAGAGTAACAAGCCTCCATAATACACAACATCTCTACTTCTGGAACACACCGCCTAATAACCCCATCAGCACATGTTTGGAACAAGTAGGGGCCATCCCAAAAATACCTACACACATCATAAAGAAACAGTTTTCTCTGGTGAGGGTTAAGGCCCTTAAGCATAATGTAACTCACCAAAAAACTAGCAAAATCAATAAACAAAGGAATAAGATCAACAGAAGCTGCCAATACCTATTCATCGGGAAAGGAATCATCGATGTTCAACCAATCCTCCACCCTTGACCAAACCTCCAACCTACACAAGTGGTCTGCTACCTGATACTCAGATACTTTTGGATCGTCGACCTCAAAGTCAAACTCTTGCAGCAAAAGAACCCATCTAATCAGCCTTAGCTTAGCATATTTCTTGGCAATGAGGTATCTCAAGGCAGCATGGTCAGTCTGCACTATCACTCTTGTGCCCAATAAGTAGGCCCTGAACTTGTCAAATGCATACACCACAACCAGCAATTCCTGCTCAGTCACTGTATAATTCAGTTAAGCAACATTGAGAGTCTTGCTAGCATAGCAGATAGGATAAAAAATCCTATTGCACTTTTGCCTAAGCACAACACCCACAACAATCACACTTGCATCACACATAACCTCAAATAAGGCAGTCCAGTCAGATGCAACTACCACAGGTGCAGAAATCAGCTTTTGCTTCAAAGTCTCAAAGGCATGCCAGAAGCTGCCATCGAACTGAAACTTAGCATCTTTCTCTAAGAGCTTGCATAGTGAGTGACCAATCTTAGAGAAATCCTTAATAAAACAATGATAAAAGCCTGCATGCCCAAGAAAACTCTAGAAGCCCTTCACAGATATAGGAGGTGCCAACTTCTTAATAACATCAATCTTTACATTATCCACATCTATACCCTTATCAGAAATATTATGGCCAAGGACTATCCCCTCCTTGACCATGAAATGGCATTTCTCCCAGTTTAATACCAAATTCACCTACTCACAACATTGTAGTGCCCTGCTAAGATTCAACAGACAATCATCAAAAGAATCACCCACAACAGAGAAGCCATCCATAAATACCTCAAAGGTGTCTTCAACCATGTCAGAGAAGATCGACATCATACAACGCTGGAAGGTGGTTAGGGCATTGCATAACCCGAAAGGCATCCTCCAAAAAGCAAAATTCCTATACGAACAAGTGAAAGTAGTCTTCTCCTGATCCTCCGGGGCTATAGATATCTGATTGTAGCCCAAGTACCCATCCAAAAAGCAGTACCGCCCTCTACCTGCCAACCTATCTAACATCTAGTCCATGAAAGACATAGGGAAATGGTCCTTCAAGGTCCATCTATTCAGCTTCCGATAGTCCATGCACACTCGCCACCCAGTAACAGGTCTCAAAGGGACCAACTCATTTTTGTCACTAGAAACCACTATCATGCCCCCTTTCTTAGAGACACATTAAATTAGACTAACCCACCTGCTATCAAAAATAGGGTATATCACCCCAACATCAAACCACTTAATAATCTCCTTTTTCACCACCTCTTGCATAGGCAGACTTAGCCTGCGGTGATACTCAATGATGCACACACAGTCATCCTCCAACTTGATCTTGTGCATGCATATCCCCAAAGAAATCCCTATAATATCTACAATGGTCCAACCAATAGCTCGTTTGAACTTTAGGAGGACCCCCAACAATGCCCTCACCTGGTCTTCCTGAAGATCTGCAGCCACAATCACAGGAAGAGTGTCATAAGTGCCCAAAAATGCATACCATAAGTGGTAGGACAGCTCCTTGAGCTCCACAGCCGGAGACTCCTCGATAGAAGATTTAGCTAAAGGTGTAGGTCTGTTCTACAGGTCCAAGTCCAACTTTCTAGGGACAAATGGTCTGATTCCCCTACCTTGCAAAGCATTCAAAATATCATGGTACCCAGTGATACCATCCTATAAGAAGCTCATCAACAACGCTGCTAGCGTGTCCACACTCATCCTTTCTTCAAGTGGAATTTCAAAAAGACAGGCATCATCCACATCCATAACAGACATTACAACCACCTCTTTAGGCCGCTTCATCGCCGCACACACACTGAACTTTACCTCATCAGTACTCAATCTAAACATGAGCTCCCCTCGCTCCACATCTACCAATGCCCTGCCAATAGCCAAAAATGGTCTCCCAAGGATGATGGAAACCTCAAAATCCACCTAACAGTCCAGAATGACAAAATACACAAAAAAGATGAACCTGCCCACACGGACTAGCACATTACAAAATATCCCCACTGGCCAATCCCTACAGGCTACTTCCCTGATCTATCTACCATAAGTAGCCGCATTGTAGTGGATGTGGGGACTCCTAAGACCAACTACTTATAAACTGCCAACAAAATCAAATTGATATTAGCACACAAATAACGGAGAACCCTCGCAAAGTCATAAGCTCCAATAGTACACAGGATAGTGAAAGCATCCGAATCTTCATTCTTCTCAACAAGAGATCTTGTAGCAATGGCACTACAGTGATAAAGGTTGTTTACTAGCTCAATCATAACTACCCTCTTCTTAGTTACTAAGTATTTCAAAAACTTAGCATAGCCTGGCATCTACTCAAGTGCCTCCACTAGAGAGATGTTCACTGATATCTCCTTCAGCTATAGACAACAATTTCTCAAACTTGACATCTTCAACCTTCTTCTGCAACCTCTGTGGGAATGGTAATGGTGGCTTAAGAAACGCCGGCAGAGGCTGAGGTACTGGCTTGTCCAACTCTTGAGCATCTGTAGAAACCTCAGGCTCTACTGGTGCCACAATAATGTCTTCTTTCACTAACATCATCAACATGCACCCCCAAAAGGTCAGGTACCTTACCATCAACTTTATCCATACCTACATCACTAGATACAACAGGGTCAGAAAGAACCTTAGGGCTCCTCGTAGTTACAGCCATGCAGTGACCATCATTCTTTGGGTTATAAATAATGTAACTAGAAAGTGACCCAGCTTTCCTCTGATTTAATAAAACTAATAATTGCCCCATCTGCTACTCTAGTTACTTGATCGAGGTGGAATGCAAGCCGACCAGCTGCCCAACATTAGACATTTCACCTCTCATATCTCGCACCCCTACCTCAGTAGACTCAACTTTGTCAAAAACCTTCACCATCATCTATTCTAATTTCGAGTTTCCACCAACATCATTCTAACGCTCACAATTCCTATAGTCATCTATGTTCTGCCAATTTCCTTGATAGTTCTCATGACCATAGTTCTAACCTTGATTACAAGCATTGAACGACCAGCAACCCCCCAGGCTACCCAAGAAATTCGCCTCCTCATCATAATTAGAGCCCTGATCAGCATACCTAGGCATTATATCCACAACTTTCACCTATTCTACACCTCCATCTAGTAGTTGCACTACGCCAGCAAGTCCAACTAGGTACGCATATAGGCCATGTACTGATCTCATTCCTCCTCCTTCTCGCACTACTCCAAAGTCATCTCAAACATGAACCCAGAACAGTATCCATCTCTGGTGTACCATGCCCTATTATTCTTGGCTACCTAATCCAAGATCACCACTATCTCTGGGAAAGTCCTAGACATGTACAATCCCCCACAAGCAGCATCAATAATAGGCTTAATCAAAAAGTTACAAGACCTGTAGAAGACTACTTTCAAGTGCTCATCAATGAGATAATGATTAGGACACTGCTCAAACTTCTGCTTGAATCTCTCCCAATTCTTATGTAGTACTTCATTCGGCAGTTGCTTATGAGACCCAATGTCATCTGTGATCTTCAGCTGTATTAATGCACGAAAAAACCTCTCGAAGAAAGCCTCTTTTAACTCTCCCCAAGTCAAGATAGAATCATACCAAAGCTCATTCAACCACTTTGTCACCACACCAGAAAGAAACAATGGAAATAAGCGCAAACTAAGTGCTTGCAGACTGACCCCTAGAACATCAGACAATTGACATGTCGCCAAAAAGTTCAGGACATGCTGATTTGAATCCTCAATTGCAACTACACTAAACAACCCTTTCAACTGTAGCATCTGCAGCATAGTACTAGTAATGGTAAACTTAACACATGCAGACAGTGAGGAAAACACTATTGCTCTAGTGGTCCCAACACCCTCATCATCATCATTCACTACTTGGGGCTGCTAAGGCCCTTGAGGTCATACACCGGGCAGCGACACCTGTCTAACTGGAGATGCCAGTGGCACCTCATTACCAACAGGGTCATCATCACCCAAACCACCATTTCCCCAACCTACAAGATTCACAACCAATTCTCTTTATCTAGCTGCTTAGCATTCTTAGGCATTCATTCTGCAGATTGACTTAGTAAGCTCAAGGTCGTAAGCAACAAGTACTTCACCCTTGCGTCAGGGATTTGGCATGCAACACTAGATCCCTACCAAGAACAAAAATAAAAAATAAAAGTAAAATTAGGGACTAGTATTACACACTGAAAGTAGCAACTAATAGACTATTACTTCACCGCATTCCCCAACAACAACGCCAAAATTTGATACGCCCAAATTTACACTCCAAAAGAAATAGTAAAGCAGTCATTGATCAAATATAGAACTCAACAAGAGTTGAGGTTGATCCCACAGGGAATGCATAAGAATAAATCTATTAGCACACTTTTCAGATGTAATATCTATCCCCGAAAGAAAAATACATAAAGTAAATAGGGGGTTTAAGATTTTACAAACTAAACTACTAAAGTAAAGTAACAAACGAGTACAAAGACTACTGGATTTTAACCAATTAATATAAACCTAGGATTATATTCCCAATGACATCTAATGCGATAGCCGAATCTATATGGCAAACTCATTCATGATCACATATACAAGATCTAACAAGTTATGTAACACCTAATTCACCTTATGGTCCTTCGTAGATGTATTTCATTCATCACCTCTCAATCTTAAAATATATACCTACTAACCCTTGTTATCGACCCAAGAATACTCTCATCTTTCAATCTCAAGTACTTAGACTAGGTTAAAAACTCAGAATTTCTATCGTAAAACTCTTTTCTTAATCACTACACCCCTTTCGGACATGTAACAAATAAAGGCTTACCCTAATGCATCAAATCATTAAGGAAAAAGTTAAAATGAAGAATACTACAATATATACGCTAATCAATCATAAGATTTACCCCATACTCTACCAATCTTATTAATTTTTCATGGTTCCCACAACCCTAGTTATGGGTTTAGCCTAGCATATTCAAGAAAGACAACCCACAACAATATAAAAAAATCATAATAAAGAACTTACTATTGAAGAATTAACAAATCCACAGACTACAATATCGAATAAGATAATAGAAAATCCAAGAGTTCAATGAAGTTACAAGCAAAAATAGTGTTCTTCGTGTTCTCTATCTCCAGTTGTCCAAAAGTAAGTAAAAATGGAATAAAAATAATATTTATATACAAGGAAAACCTAATCCAAATTTAAATAGGAAAAATTACGTTGGCAAGGATACGGACCGTTACATGGCCCGTGTGGCAGTAAATGATCAGTCCACTAGCCCGTGTGGCCACACTTGGTCTTCAAACGCTTCACTTTACATTATTGTTCCATATGTAGGGACACGAGCCGTGTGGATGTTAACGGCCCATGAAATGGACCGTCTCCGTCTCCTTCAATATTTTACTAATCATATCATCCTCAAAGCCCACATTACGGACCGTAGTTGGTCACACAGCCTATGACGGGCCCTATCTCGTTCCACTTGTACATTTTTTTATCATTTTTGATGGTACATGTCACTTTGACGATGCGCGTCATAGCCCATGTCAAACTCTACGGTTTGTATGGCCAACCATGGGACATGTCTTCAACAAACTTTTCTTCAATTCCTTGACCATGTCTTTTGCCTATCTTTAAGTCCAAGTGTAAGGCCACGGTGGGCTTTATGGCCCGTATGACATCATACAAACCATGAAGGTACCCGTGGTCCTTCACTTGGTTCAATTATTGCTTCTTTTTGCCTGGGCCACCTCCACGTGGCCTTTAACAGTTCATGTGATGCTACATGAGCTGTAGCGGCTCCCTTATACCAACATTTGAGCTCTTTTTCATTCCTTTTCTTGAACTATGACCATTTCTCCATGCCTTAACCATTTTTCATGAAAAATAATAAAAACACACATCAAAATAACAACTTTGCTTGGGAACGTGCAAAAATCCTTCATTTAAAGCATTACAAAAGTCATATTTCTACAAGCCATCAGTAGACAGGATGCACATGACACATCTAGGGTCCAAAAATTCTTGAGGATAAATTTGCCTTAGTTCACATGGTCTGAATCCACTAAGTATCCTAAGAACTATGTGGAGGAACTTCAGAAAATATTCCAGGTAATGCATATAGCTGATGCTGACAGAATTGAACTGGCTGCTTACAAGCTCAAGGGTATGGCAAGGTTATGGTTCAATCAATGGAAGAAGGGTAGAGGAGAGAATTCCCCATTGCTGACTTGGGCAGTGTTTAAGGAAGCTTTCTTGGAGCACTTCTTTTCCAGAGAACGAAGGGAAGCCAAGGTAAGAGAGTTCTTGAATCTGAAATAGGGCTCTATAACTATACAAGAGTATGGCTTAAATTCACTCAGCTATCCCACTATGCTCCAGATATGGTTGCTGACATGAGAGGGAGAATGGCGATGTATGTTAATGGGCTAAATAGAGGGCCAAAGAGAGATGGGAGGGGAGAAATGCTTGTGAGTGATATGGACATCGGGATATTGATGACTTTTATGCAACAAGCTAATGAGGAGAGACAATACGACCGAGAAGAGTCAAGAAGTAAGAAGGCTAAGGCATCCAACATGGCATTGGAAAGAGAGGGAATAGTAATAGATTCTAGTCTGGGCCAGCACTATCATTTACTAGTGCACCTACGCCTAGAATCAAGAATGATCAGAGGTCTCAGAATATTGGAGCCCATGGATCTCATTCATAAGCTAGTATGGCTTAAGGTTCACAAGGTAAACCACTATATGGTAAGTATGGCAGATTACACTTGGGTAGATGTCATGAGGGGAGTGATGCATACTTTTGGTATGGTCAATTGGGACATTACCAGAGAGATTATCCAAAGTGAGCTTATCGGGGTCAATCACCTGCACCAGCTCTGCTAGCTAGAGGAACCCAGAAAGGTACTACATTAGGCGCAAGCAGAGCCACAAATCGTTTGTATGCCATGGGTAGTCGTCAAGATCAAGAGAACTCCCCAGATATTGTGACGAGTATGATTTAAGTCTTTTCTCTTGATTGTTATGTTTTGATGGATCCTGGTACCACATTGTCATTTGGAACTCCTTATATGGCTAGTACATTTGATAGAACTCCCAAGAATCTTCTTGAACCCTTTGCTTTTTCTATTCTAGTGGGTGAATCTATTCGAGCTGAGAGAATCTATAGAGCTTGTGTAGTGTATGTTCATCATAAGGATACTCTTATTGATTTGGTTGAGTTAGAGATGACTTATATTGATGTAATCCTTGGCATAGACTAGTAACATGCTTGTTATGGCTCCATTGATTGTAAAGCCCGAACCATTAAGTTCTAATTCCCGAATAAACCAGTTATAGAGTGGAAAGTTGATTCTATTGCACCTAAGGGAAAGTTTATCTCCTATCTTGGGCTAGAAAGCTAATTTCCAAGGGTGGTATCTATCACCTCAGGTGAGTTAAGTCTAATAATGTTGAGTCTCCTATTCTTGAGTCTGTTCTGATTATAAAATAAGTTTCCTAAAGTGTTTCTTGAGGATCTACCTGGAGTCCCTCCTGACACAGAGATTGACTTTGGGATTGATATCTTTCCCAATACACATCCTATCTCAATTCCACCTTATAAGATAGCCCCCGCTAAATTGAAAGAGTTGAAAGAACAATTGAGAGATCTGTTAGAGAAGGGATTTATAAGGCCAAGTATTTCTCCTTGGGTGCCCTTGTCCTATTTGTGTGAAAGATAGATGGGTCTTTTAGAATGTGTATCGACTATAGGCAACTGAACAAGGTCACAAAAAAGAATAAGTATCCACTCCCAAAGATAGATGATCTATTTGACCAACTTTATGGTACCTCTTATTTCTCAAAGATAGACCTCAGATTTGGTTAGCATTAGTTGAAAGTGAGGGAATGTAACATTCCAAAAACAACCTTTAGGACTAGATATGGCCATTTTGAGTTCTTGGTCATGTCCTTTTGGTTGACAAATACACCTACAGCCTTTATGGACTTGACAAATAGGTTATTCTAGCAATATCTTGATATATTGGTGATCGTGTTCATCGACAACATTTTGGTGTATTCATCTGTAGCCTTCATGGTCTTGATGAATAGGGTGTTTAGATAATATGTTGATATATTTGTGATCATGTTCATCGATGACATTTTGGTGTATTCAAAAGATGAAGAGGAGCATGTCAATCACCTTTAGAGTTGTCCTTTAGACTATCAGGGACCATGAGTTATTTGTAAAATTCTCTAAATGTGAGTTCTGGCTTAAGTCACTGGCCTTCCTAGGCCATGTTGTTTTGCAGTGATGGTATTCGAGTAGATGCCCAAAAGATTATAGTGGTTAAGAACTGGCCTAGAGCGACCTCCCTAAATGACATAAGGAGTTTCTCAGAGTTGGCAGGCTATTATCATAGATTTATTAATGAATTTTCTTCCCTATCCGCACCATTGACTAATTAATTGACTCAGAAAAAGGTCAATTTTAGTGGTCCAATGAATGTGAGAAAAGTTTTGAAGAGTTGAAGATGAGATTGACTACTCCACTAGTTTTAACCTTGCCCGATGGGACAAAGGACTCTATAATCTATTGTGATGCTTCGAGAGTTGGATTGGGATGTGTGCTAATGCAGAAAGGAAAAGTGATAGCCTATGCTTCCAGACAACTTAAGGTTCATAAGAGGAACTATCCGACACATGATCTTGAGTTGGCAGCAGTGATGTTTACACTTAAAATCTAGTGCTACTACTTATATGCAGTGCATGTGGATGTGTTCACTGGCCACAAGAGCTTGCAGTATGTCTTCAGTCAAAAAGAGCTCAACCTGTGACAGAAGAGATGGTTGGAGTTGCTCAAGGATTATGACATGAGCATTCTCTATCACCCAGGTAAAGCTAACATTGTTATTGATGCTCTTAGTAGGTTGTCAATAGGTAGCACAACCCTTATTGATGAAGAAAGAAGGAGTTAGCGAAGGAAGTGCATAGATTGGGTCAATTGGGAGTTCATCTTGAGAAGAATGAAGAGGGATGAGTTAATGTTCAGAATGGGTCTGCTTCATCTTTAGTGGCAGAGGTGAAAGAAAAGTAAGACCAAGATCCTATCATACTTTAATTAAAGGAGGCTTTCCACAAACAGCAAGTCATGGTCTTCTCCAAAGGGGGAGATGGAGTGTTAAGGTACCAGAGTAGACTGTGCATTCCAAATATGGATGGTATTCGAGATATAATCATGGATGAAGCCCATAGCTCTAGATATTTCATTCATCCTGGCTCTACCAAGATGTACCATGACTTGAAAGAAGTCTATGGTAGAGAGGAATGAAGAGGGATATTGCTAAGTTTGTTTCTAAGTGCCTGAATTGCCAACAAGTCAAGGTTGAGCATCAGAGACTATGTTGATTGGCTTAGAACTTTGAGATTCCAGAATGGAAATAGGAGATGATCAATATAGACTTTATTACCGATTTATCGAGGGGTCGAAAGCAAAATGATTTCATATGGGTGATCATTGATAGGATGACCAAATCGGCTTACTTATTAGCCATTAAGACAACTAACACTGCAGAGGAGTATACCAAGTTGTACATCTAGGAGATATGAGGTTGCATGGAGTTCCCTTGTCTATCATCTCGGACAGAGGAGCTTAATTCAACTCCCAATTTTGGAGATCTTTCAAGAAGGGATTGGGTACTGAAGTGAATCTGAATACAATTTTTCATCCACAAACAAATGGCCAGGCAGAGCGTACAATTTAGACCTTAGAGGATATGTTGAGAGCCGTATCCTTGATTTCAAAGGAAATTGGGACGATCACTTACCATTGACTGAATTTTTGTATAACAATAGTTATCATGCAAGTATTCAAATGGCTCCCTATGAAGCTTTATATGGGAGGTCATGTAGATCATCAATTGGGTGGTTTGAGGTTGGAGAAGCTGAGTTGATTGGGCCTAATCCTCTCCACCAATCGATAGAGAAGGTAAAGGTCATCAAAGAGAGGTTGAAGACTATGCAGAGTCTTTAGAAGTCTTACACCAATGTGAGGAGAAGAGCCTTAGAGTTTGAGGTAAATGATTGGGTGTACTTAAAAGTGTTACCTTGAAGGGTGTCATGAGATTTGGGAAAAAGGGGAAACTAATTCCTCGCTATATTGGTGCCTATCAGATTGTGAAGAGTATTGGGAAGGTTGCTTATGAGTTAGAGTTGCCTTTCAAGTTAGACATCATTCATCCAGTATTCCACATCTCAATGTTGAAGAAGTGGTTGGGAGATCCTACTTTGGTGATCCCGGTTGAGAGTATTAGAGTGAATGATAGCTTGTCCTACGAAGAGATTCTGGTCCAAATCCTTGATCTTCAAGTTCACAAGTTGAGAACTAAAAATATTGCCTCAGTCGAAGTCTTGTGGAGAACTCAATTTGTTGAGGAAGCCACATGGGAAGCTGAGGAAGAGATGAAAGCTAAATATCTGCATCTATTCGTCCCTGCAGAGGAGAATGATTAAGGTAATGTTCTTACCCTTGACCAGATCGATGCTTTTATTCTTGAGTTAATGTTTCTATTCTTGAGTCTGAGTAGAGTTTGTTGTGATTGATGAAGAGTCGAGAGTTTAAGTTGTTGACTGAGTATTGAGATGAGTCTTGAGTCAATTCATGCCTTGATATCCACCTTTACTTATCATTCGAGGATGAATGATCCCAAGGGGGAGATAATGTAATGCCAGATAAAATTACCAAAATATCTTAGAGGAGAGATGTGCGCATAATATATCTTCCCATGCTTCGATGGCAAATTCGACCCTAGATATGCGATCAGCATAAAAAATTGAGTTGGGCAGAGGTCTCGGTTGATTTTAGAGCAATCATGAGATTGACTACTCCACTAGTTTTAACCTTGCCCGATGGGACAAAGGACTCTATAATCTATTGTGATGCTTCGAGAGTTGGATTGGGATGTGTGTTAATGCAGAAAGGAAAAGTGACAGGTGTGTTACATGCACCTGCCACTGCGTAACACCTAATTTTATTCCAAAAATTTTCTGCAGGATTGGAAAGCTTTTTTGGAGAATTTTCGAAAAAAACACCAAAAATTGAGTAAGTTCCATTGCGGACCCCCTGCTCGGATGAAACTTTTTTCTTAATTTCGTGAGGGCTATTCTAAACCTTTCCCAACCCCTCCTAAACTTAAAATATGATCAAAATGGATCATTTTGAGCACAAAAAGGGTTTTAAACCCCATTTTAAGTCCTTTCTGTCACAACCCAAGCCTTGGCCTAGACATGACCAGCTAATGGGGAGCTCAAGAGAACCCCAAACTAGCCTTATAGCATATTATTACACATCCTTGGTCGTGGATGCCATTAAAATAACAACAAAAGATAAGCATAAACAAGGAGAAATTGGGACTAAGGGAACCTCTTTCATATAATAAGCAACAAGAGTCAATAGAGTGAAGACTCATAACATAGATACATTATATATCCAACAACACCTCTACTACATAAAGATAAGAGTGGGGACAAAGACAAAGCAACTGAGCTTACCCTCATAGTCAAAACATAATCAAAGAGAGAAAGTCTTAATACATAGCAAGAGATCATAAGTAACATCCTCGGAATAGAGGACTCACCAACAAGCTTGAGCAGAGTCGTACTAGCTACGTGGAGGGGGATGCTCAAGTGGGGCTCTGGTACCTACATAGTGACATCATGTAGGCATAAAGTATGCATTTAGTATATTTAACTGTACTAAGTATGTGGGATGCAATACAACAAGAGACAGACATCATAATCAAAATGCATAAAAATAATCAATAGATAGCATAATAACAAAATGATATGTATGACCAATGCTTACATAAACCATGTTTTGCAAGTCATTCATCTTACATAGATCATAATATATAAGTTTGGGAAGAAACCTCAACCAACATAACATAAGACCTTTTGGAGGCGTAACCTTTCTTACGGGAGCTCGTCCTCTTTTGGAGAGAAGTTTATGAGTAACTTCACCTTATGGGAGCCTGTCCCTTTTCGAATTGAGTGGCTTTCCTTATGGGAGCCCATCCCTTTTCAGATTAAGTGACCTTCCTTATGGAAATCCATCCCTTTTCGAATTAAGTGACATCCCTTACGGGAGTCTATCCCTTTTCGGATTAAGTGGCCTTCCTTACGGGAGCCCGTCCCTTTTCGAATTAATTGACCTTCCTTATAGGAGCTATCCCTTTTCAGATTAAGTGACCTTCCTTACAGGAGCCCATCCCTTTTTGGATTAAGCATTTCATAGAACTAGCTTATCAAACCATTACATTTCAACCATCAATAAAAAGCTCCTTATTTTCCCAAGAATACAACAACATGAGGACCCAACAATTCACTTGCAATACCATAGGTGCTTTATATGATTTAGACACACATATATACATCATTTCATCATCATATAATCATCATAACATTATTCAACTCATAAGACATGCATTGGACCTTCAATTCCTTAAGTAACCTAAGCCAAACATTTTATCAAACACTTTGCGGAGGGGTATAATGGGGGTAAAAGACCATGTAACTTAGAGATGAAATCATGCAAGAAAATCTGTAATAAAACCATCAATCAACACCTTGCAACACCCCTAAGATATTTACATCAAAATCCCTCATCAAATCCAACATTAGATCTAAGATTTAGGGCTCAAAACATGCTAAAATAACCATACTTTCATGAACTAAAATCTCTGTGCAGTAAATTTCTCAATGTACAAGACCCACATGTAAAATAAACTTTAAATCATGCAATATTAGTAAAAAAGAGGCTTACGCACCATGGGTGAAAGGACCCAATGGTTCAACACCACATACCTTAGCTTTGGAGAACCGCTGAAAGAGATTGAAAATGAAGACTTGAAGCTTGAATGAAATCCTTGAAAAAATCCTTAAGATTGGTCTTGAGTTTTGGGACTTGAATTTAGGGTGAAATATGAGTCTAAGTGTTTGAGAGGATGATGGGGAATGTTAAGGATGATATGAGGGTGAAATAAGGCTAAGTATATGTACTTTCAAGTTTGGAAACCCTTAGGCCCAAGACTTTTAAGTCTTGGACTGAAAAAATTAAAACAAGAACCAAAAACAATAGGGGCACATCACGGAGGCGATGTGCAAACCACACTAGAATCTGCATTTTCTACATAAACAAGTTCTACAAAAATAAACATAAATCCTTCATCTGAACTCAGAATGAGGTGAAACCAAGTGCATTAGAAAGATAATTCAAAGGGAATTAATTTGGTAGGTGGTGGTCCACTCCATTCTTTGTGTGCTAATAGATATGACCCTTAAAAGCTGACCCTCCTAAATAGCATTTTTTGTGATTTTCGTATTTTGATACAGTTGCTCTAAAATTTGGGTTAGACCCATTTCCCACTCAATTTGAACCCCTGAACAAGAATATGAACTCATATTTTTGAAATAATGAATGTATTTTTACATATATGGAAATCACGATTCTGAGTACTTTCGAGGCACATTTTTGGGTACTTTTTGGGGTCGTTACACTTTTTAAGTTCTAGAAAATGACTAGGGCTAAAGAGAAGAGGAGATGAGCATAAAATTGAGGAGTTTAGAGGAAAACTCTTCAAGATAATTGTCAAAAGCTTCATACCATATATGTAAGGCTAAACTAAAGCATGAGATTGTTCTCCCATGTACCCCAAAGATGGTGTATATTTAACTGTACTAAGTA
>DF359855.1:29378-41602 GCA_000787875.1 Solanum virginianum
CATGTACCCCAAAGATGGTAATAGAAGAGTTGAGAGTCCATGAATCCATATGTATGTTTCTTGAAAATTTTATATATTACATGTATTTTCATATGTTGATAATCATCATAAACTTGTTTCTTGAATTGAATATTTTTCATGAGATATTATATAAACCCTATATGTTGTTTTGTGAAAGTATGCATGAATGAACCTAGGGATGCAGTCTAGAGCCTTGACTTGAGTATGTTGATTGAAATCTTGACATGAATATTACCCTATGAGAAGCATGCATGAATGAACCTAGAGATGGAGTCTAGAGTCTTGAATTGATCATGTTGATGGTAATCTTGATGTGAGTGTGAGGTTGATTTACTTGAGCTTAATGATCCGATGAGCCTTCATAACTAGTTTTTGAGTTCTGTCTAAATGACTTTTTCTAAAAGATAACCTAAGTCTTTGCGTTGTAACGAGAATTGAGTTAACTGAGATGAGTTAAAGGACCCTAAAAATAATAGAGGACCCTTGAGAGTTAAGTTAATGAGATGATGAGAGTCTCCAATGAGACTAATTAAGTTGATGAGTGCCTCCATAAGGCTAATTGAGATGAGGAAGAGTCTTATGAGAATTGAGTCTTGGGAGGAATATCGAACACCAAATAGGTAAGAGTGAGTCCCACTCGCACTCATTAACTACATTGCCAAGCATAGCAATGGGATGGAACCATTATATCATATGCTCCCTGCTCGAGATAAAGTCCCCAAAGCAATAGCGGATAATAGAGTTTAGATCTCTTGTGGATCATATTCGTTCCTTACCCGAAGAGTATGGAATGGTTGTGGCAACATCAGCAGGATTGTTGTACAATCACTGACTCATAAGAAATTATTGTCGGATAAGAGAAACTCCTAGAAAGTTCCCACATTTGTGTACTCTAAGTCGATTTAAGTTGGGTTGGGTTCCTTTGAGTTGAGTCTGAGTTGATTGATGAAGTTTGAGTTGGTTGATGGGTCACTTGTCTACTCTTTATTCTTGCTTTAGATAGAGATTTGACATTTTGATTGAGTATTGCTTTAAGTTGATGTTGTTCTATATTATTCTACATGTTCCTTTTTCATTCAGCTATTTTACATACCAGTACATTCCAAGTACTGATGTCCTTTTTGTACTGCATCATTTTATGATGTAGAGGCAAGTACTAGAGATCGTCAAGAGGCGCACCGTTGAGGATCTGAGCATTTCAGCTGAGTTGGTGAGCCTCCTTTACTTCAGAGGATTCATTGCATTTACTTTCATCTTTCATATTAGAGTTAGTTTGAGTTAGCTTTATTTCATTTTGAGGTAGCCATGGGTCATTCTAGGTCTGGGCAAAAAAATTGGAAAATTGGAAAACCTAATGGAACTGAACTAATTTAGTTTTTCGGTGTCAATTTTTCAGTTCTTTGGCTCTATTTCAGTTCTTTTTTTTTTTTTTGAAAACTTCGGTTCTTCGGTTTAGTTCATAGTGTAAGGGTCCCAAAATCGTGGTGCACCAAAAAACTAAAATTTTATTATATTAATATAAACTTTTAAAATTTTATTTTTAAATATTAACCCAAGTCCAACCCTATTTTAACCCAAGCCCAATTTTAACCCAAACCCTTTTTGAGTTTTTTCACTTTCCCCGCTTTGTGTTTCACAATTGAGTGATCAAGTCGAAAGTTTCCTTTCCCCCAATCTGAAAAGTGAAAAGAGACGAGCTTCTGCTGCCTAGTGCTTACTGAAAAATGACAATTAATTGAAAATGGTTACTTGTGCATTGCAAAGTGCAAACTGAAAAGTGCAAAATTTGCAAATGCAAACTAGAAACTGGAAAGTGGAAAGTGCAAACTGAGATCACTTTTATTTTATTTTTACTTAGCACTGAAAAAATATTTTAAAAACATCAAAATAAATCGAACCGATGTTGAAAAAATTGAATCGAACTGATCTAGTTTGGTGCGGAGTGTGATGCTCATTTTTAAAAAACCAAACACCAAAAAACTAAACCGAACTTCAACAATACCAAACCGAAGAACCGTGATCACATGCAAGTCTGCCCATAAATTCTTTATAAACAAGTAAACAAAGAGCAAAATGACTCAATGACTACATATGAACTTCAACAATACCAAACCGAAGAACCGAATGCGCACCCCTAAGTTTGTCATTGACACCATATGATAGTGATAGAGGTTTCATAGACTAGAGTTGGAGTATTGATGTTAAGACTTATTGAGCTTATTTCTTTCTACTAGCCTTTTTATTTATTCAATATTATTTTGAGACTAGATTATCCATTACTATCTTTAGACTTCCGCTGAATTTATAGAGTTTATTGATTGAATAGATGCGATAAGGTCAAGTGGTTCACTTGAGGACTAGCAATAGTCTATGGGTGTCGGGCATGTCTAGGGAGCTCTCCCGGGGTATGATAAAGAATGAGCCAAAAAGGTGAATGAATGACACTTTTAGACCCAAAGATGGATGACAAAGGCATTTTAGACCCGATAGGTGGATGGAAGATATTTTTGTACCATTTTCAATAATTTAAGGGCATTTTAGACCTTTCTCCATTCTTCTTTGAATCTTCATATAGTTCCTGCAATGAAAATTATGTGAACAAGTAATTTCAAAATGATCTAACAAAGAAAAAAGTCTCCAAGTGGCAATTTTTAGAAATTTAAGATAAAAAGAAAATTCCTACATCTTATTTTATGTGTTACTTTTGATTTAAGACCGTGTTCATAAAATAGGAAGAACTTGTGGTCTAAAATAATACTTAGATATTTCTGTGACTGATATTCATTTTATTAAAGGTAAAAGAGAAATTTTAAATTATTAAATTATTTTTTATTATAGTGAAATAATACTACCTCCGTCACATATTATAAGAACATCTTTCTATAAATATTTGTGTCATATTATATGGGCACTTACTAAATTAGCATAGGTTTAATTATTTTTTCCCATTTATCCCTACCATTAATTAGTGTATTAATGATTTTTTCTGACTTAACTTAATAAACATTAATATAAATGAAAGGTAAAATGATAAAGTCTACTAATGTATTAATGATTTCTTAATAATCGTGTAAAATAAAAAGTGCCCTTATAATATGTGATGGAGATAGTATCACTTTTAGAATGGACAATAAGGGCCACTTGAAATGGAACAGAGGGATTAATAATCATTTTTCCACATATGACATATGCAATGAGTTTGATAGTGTGAGTAAAAGGATAAATTAAAGAGTATCAAATTTGATTCATACGATCTACTGTTTTGCAAACTAAAGTTTTCTTTAAAATATTGAGCTACTGAATTTCAATATTAAGAAAACCTTTCTTTTCATACATTTATTTTATTAGGGTTGCTTGAATGTATGTATTTTCTTAGGGTGGTTTTCACTATATTAGGAGTCTTTTAATGAGAAAAAGAAGGCCTATCACCATTAATTTTCTTAATAACTTTTACCATATATTTAAAGGACTCCTAATCTTTCACGATGGTTCTCTCTTTTTTTTTTTTTTTGTCTATTTCTATTTTTTAAAATCTTTTTTCTATTCTATTAAATCATCAAGTTAAATTTTATTTTTAAAACAAAAGTTATTATGTTTCTCATAAGTTAGACTTAGTGAAAATTGAGAAAATTATTGTCATGAGATGCAACTTGTTATTTGAAAGTATTTGGGGACTAAGTCTTGCCTCCAAGGCAAAAGATATACTATATCATAAATCAAGACACAATGTGGTAGTATCAATGTTTGGAGGCTAAGTCTTGTCTCCAAGGCAAAAAATAGAGTATATCATAAATAAAAAAGACACAATGTGGCCGTACCAATTTCTATCCATAGAGAGTAACTTGTTATTTGAGTTTTTGATCTAAGTCTTGCCTCTAAAACAAGAGTTATAAAATATTTTATAAGTTAGACATAGTGAAATAATGTAAAAATCATTACCCATGAGGCATATGTTATTTTCTTAACCCCCTGAGCTATGTTCTGCCATTAAGGCAAAAGTTATTGCGTTCACCTAAGTTGCTTAATAAAAATGATGTAAAATATTGTCCATGGGCGCAACTTGTTTTTTGAAGCCCTTGGGCTAAGAGTTGTCTCTAAGGCAAGAGTAATAGAACATTTAATTAATCAATACATAATGTGGTGGTGTCAAGTTTAGCCCTGTTCATGGGGCTTAACTTGTTGTTTTAAAATCCTTAGCCTAACAAGTCTTACCTCTAAGGCAATAATTAGAAAGTATCTCATAAATTAAAAAAAAATGATATTATTAAGTCTTTTCCATGAGGATTAACTTGTTGTTTTGAATTCCTTGGGCTAAGAAGAAAGAGTTATATATATGATAAATCAAGACACAATGCAGAAGTGTCAAATCTTGCCCATGGATGAAGTTCTTGGTCTAAGTCTTGCCTCTAAGGTAAGAGTTATAGAGCATCTCATAAATCAATATATAATGTCATAGTGTCAAGTCTTGTCCATAGGCTTAAGTTGTTATTTGGAAGTTCTTGGTGTCATGACCCAAGCCTAGGGCCTAGATGTGACACGGAGAATGAAAATTCGGAGGGATCCCAAACAAGCCTCTTAGCGTATCATATACACATCCTTGGTTGCGGAAGCAATAGAAGAAAGATTCAATGTGACAATAACAAAAAGGAAAGTGGGACTAAGGGAAGTCTTTCATAATAACAATAGCATAAGAAGAGTCAAGCTCAAACATAAACAACCATAATATCCAACAATACCTCTACTAGTGAATGGAGGGCGGCCAAGACACTTCCTGGCCTCAAATAATAAGTATCCAAAAAGTTATACAAGTCATAGTAAAGAAAAGGGTATTAAAGTAAACTAGATATTGCCTACGGAGTTGAGAACTAACCAAAGGCTTTCTTCAAACAAATCAATTAGCTATGTGGAGGAGGAGGGTGAATAGGAGCTCTAATCCCTAAATGGTGATATCATGTAGAGATAGAGTATGCATTAGTACTTGAAATGTACTAAGTATGTGGGGTGCAATGCAAGAAGAATCATAAGCATAATAAGCAAGATGCATAATCTTAATCGATAAACATGAGCTCAATATGACATGTATAGGCGTAAACACGCTTGAGAATAATCATACTTACATAACTTGCTCAACACAATAAAGTGACATGAATAGCTCATCCAAATATCTTATACTAAAGGGTGAGAAATATAGCATGGGTCATAACCACTTCTAGTAGGTAATGAATAGTATGTGGTATTAAGTCGTACATGAGGGTGAGGCATACAACATGGTTCATGATCCCTTCATGTAGACATTAGGTAATGCATATTAATAAGTTGTGCATATTTGCCTTGTACTAGAGGGTGAGGAATATATCATCATTCATGACCCCTTCTAGTAGGCTTCACAATTCACAAGAGCATAAAAAAATAGCATAAGAACTCAATAATTCACTTGTAGATCATGGAAACTATTCATGAGTCTAATGCATTCTTGAGAACTCTTACAATAATCTCTCATCCACATCAAAAATCCTTGTAAAGTAATTTAGTCGAACACATGGTGGGTATATGTACATGTTCTTAAAATCATGCATTTCAAGAGTAAGAGGCAAGAAAGAAGTAAGATCAATCCATTTCAAAGTCATTCAAATCAACCCACTAATATTGTAGTAAAGCCCTCATATTTTATGAAAGAATCATATTTCAAGATATACAGAAAATAATTAGTTTAGATCATTCTTAATCAACCATCATGATAATACACATCATCTTTCAAAATATGAACATGGGAGCATAAAGTCCATCTTATCAAGCAAAAACCTTTATTTTGAATATCATGAAAACCAACTAAACACATAAGGTCCTTCAAAACTTTTCATAGTATCATAGAGAACATAACTTGAATATCATATAATCCATCATAATATCAAACCCCAATAACATTTTAGCATAAAATATTATTTCTTGTAAAACTCATATAGAGGATATATTTATAATGCATAATAATATCATCATAAACAAGAGTTCATAAATAACCATAAAGATTCATAAATTCCATATAGTAGGAGAAGAGGAATAGTTGGACTTGTGGGAAGGAAGGTTCACACAATCAAACCCACATATCTAACCCTTGGAATTCTTGAAGAAAGATTTGGGGAAGACTTGAAGCTTGACTTGGGTTCTTGAAATTCCAAATGTGCTCTTGAGATTTGAGAGCCAAGACAACTCTCGGGCTCACCCTTATAGATAAGTTTCCAAAGCATAAGATAAGGTCTTGTCATAAGCATGAAAGAAATGAAATTCTTGAAATTGAATGGGAGAAATAGGGGGTGAATTGAGAGAATTTTGAGAAGGTTTTGAGGGTTTTAGAGTTGAAAAATGGCTAAGGAAGGGAGCTTTCATGTTTAAATAGGCACTAGGTTATTACCCAAATGCCCTTGGACAAAACAAGAAAATAGGAAAAAAATTGTACCAATCCGTGCCCAGTCCACGTCGCGCCTGGGGTGCGGATGCACACTATTTTGTGCCCCCATTGCGAAAATCATTTTTAGCTACAAGTCTTCTAAAATTTGGGGACTACCCTTTTTCCACACAATTTTGCCTTCTGAACAAGAATATGATGTCGATTTTTTTAAAAATTTAGTACAAATTTTGAGATATTCGAGAAATACACTTATGGGACATTCCGAAAAACATGACGGGTGTTACACTTGGATTAACAAGTCTTACCTCTAAGGCAATAGTTATAGAGTATCTCATAAAATAAAACATAATATTATATTGTCAAGTCTTGCCCATGGAGCTTAACTTGTTATTTCAAACTCCTTGAGGTAAGAGGTAAGAGTAATATATATGATAAACAAGACTCAATGTAATAGTGTCAAGTCTCTCAATTGGATGTAACTTTTGAAGTTCTTCGTTTATGTCTTGCCTCTAAGGCAAGAATTATGGAGTATCTCATAAATCAAGTCATAATATAGCAGTGTTAAGTCCCACTTGTGGGGCTTAACTTGTTGTTTGGAAGTCCTAGGAGTAACAAATCTTATCTCTAGGGTAATAGTTATAGAGTATTTCATAAATTAAAACACTATATTATATCATCATGTATTGGATATGGGGATTAACTTGTTGTTGTGAAATCCTTAGGCTGAGAGGCAAGATTTATCGAACGTATGATAAATCAAGATACAATTCAGTGATATTAAGTTTTTTCCATAGGGCATAACTCGTGAAATTCTTGGTCTATGTCTTCCTTTTAAGTCAAAAATTATAGAGCATCTCATAAATCAATACGTAATGTGGTAATGTTCATTCTTGCCCATGAGGTTTGGCTTGTTATTTTAGAAGTCCTTGGACTAACAAGTCTTACCTCTAGGGCAATAGTTATAGAGTATCTCATAAATCAAAACAAAATCATGTTAAGTCTTGCCCATGGGCTTAACATGTTGTTTTGAAGTCCTTGGACTAAGAGTCAAAAGTTATATATATGATAGATCAAAACATAATGTAGTTGTCAAGTTTTGCCCATGAGCTTAAGTTGTGAAGTTCTTGGTCTAAGTCTTGCCTCTAAAGCAAGAGTTATAGAGCATCTAATAAATCAAGACATAATGTGATAATGTCAAACTTTGCCATTGAATCTTAACTTGTTGTTTGGATGTCTTTGGGCCAAGAGACAAGAGTTATAGAGTATTTCGTGAAATTTCAAACCATAAATATTTAAAATAATAAATATGAAAAAAGAAAATTATCTTGAATTTTGGCACTTAAATTTAGAAATTATTTTAATTAAAAGAAATACAAAATATATAAAATAAATATTGTTTATAGTTTCATAATTTAAAAAAATAAACATAAGAAAAAAAAGGAAAAAACACAAGAGAAAAAGAAAGAAAGAAGGAAAAGAAATAAAATACGTAATAAAAAATGAAAAAAAAAGTGTAAGAAGAAAAGTGAGAAATAAGGGGAGGGAGCCGAGAGAAAAGAAAAAAAAAATAACTTTTTTTAGTTCTATTTAATTATAATAATATAAACTTCTTTTATTTTGTTAGATATGATAGGTACTTTTATCCAAGGAATTTTCATTAAATAAATTAAAAATATTTTTATAAGATATTTTTTGTGAGAGGCAAAATATCAAGATCATCCCTTATTGGGGACGTTTTTGAACTTAACCCTTTTATGATTTCCTAATCAATTGTCATGAAAAACTATGGAATGAAAAAGCTATGAATTTCCATTCCAATAACTATGCCACGGAAAACCTCTTATTACTAGTTTTAATGCAAATTAGGAAGTGTCCTAACAATTAGTAACAAATAAGGAAAGATATCCAAATCAAACATGAATTCTGCAAAAATTTCCTAGTTTTTTTGTTTTTTGGTTACTTTTCTTTTACGATTTATCATGTTACATATTTCAAACAAGGAAGAATGTATTATATAAAATTTGGTTGACTTAGATCTTACTCTCGTTGTCTCAAATTAATTGAAACTTTTTAGATTTTTTTCGATATTTAAAATATTTGAATTATTCAAAGTTAAAGGTGAATGAATGTTTGAAACTTTTTTCATATTTGCACTTTCATTTATTGAACTTTTACATTTTCTCGAAGATAAATTACACTACATATTTATAATTTTACAAAGGACAATAGTGAAAAGTATGGTGTAAATTTTGTATTTAAATAATTTTTTTAATATATGTGCATTACCTCACAAATTCAATTAAAATGAGAATTTTTAGTGGGCAAAAAGTTTACATACGTATCCAGTGGCTTTAATAAAAGAAATTGTCATTTGATTTGTCTTTTTTCATGATGCTGACTTTTTAATCAACTAAACAAAGTAATAAAATATTGATAATATTATGATGGACAGTATTTTCTAATTACTGTTACTGTAAAATAAGATTACGTTTTCATTGATAATACTTGTTAATACCATGTACAAGTTGAACCTCTGTAACTAAGGAAACCTATTTTTACATTTAATTAAAAATAATATATAGTTAAGAAAATATATCTCCATGATTGTGAAAATGTTGAGCTTGGCCAACAAGTCAACAAGCCGAACAGTGTCACTAGTTGTAGTGGCCATGGCTCTATATTCTGCTTCAGTAGAGGAACGAGACACCACTGTTTGGTGGTGGAATAGATAACAGCATTCAATTGCTGGTATCCAACAGAAAGCAAACAAGCAGTGAATTTATTATATCAATTTCAAGATGCTTAACGAAGGCCATATTGTAATCAACAGACGCCTTGCTCCCTTTTTTGGTATAATCTTGTGGAATCTGCATCTAAACTTTTCCATGAAACTCTCCATGTAGAAAAGTATTGTTGACAGATAATTGATGGAGTTCCCAATTTCAAATCGTAGCAATCGTTGGACAGTGACAAGTTTTGCAACAGGTGCAAATGTTTCATCAAAATCAATCCCTTCAACCTAAGTATATCCTTTTTCTACCAAGCACGTTATTCAACTGAGCAAAAGAACGGGGCAAAACATAATCATACCCTGACAACTTGTTGCAAACATTTACTAGGTCCAAGGTTAGTAGTGTTATACTTCATTTTAACTCAAGGTCAAATAGTGTACACCATATTGATGATTCCTAAATTGTTTAACTTCACAAGTCGCTACCTAATTATTTTTAAGCTAAATTAGAATACCTAAATAATTAATTAATGTAATACTAAAATTAACTCCATTTTAATTATCTACTTTATCTATGTATTTCTAGACAAGGGTTGTAGTTATTCTAGAAGGAGGGGATAAAGCACCTCTTAGGATCTTTTATAAACGGTTAACGGACAAAGCTTAGGTTAATACAAAAGATTAAAAAAAAAAGTATACATTTGAAAAGTTTAGAAAAATATTTATTTGCATTATAGCTAGATTTAAAATAGTCTTGAATGGTAATTGGGAGAAAATGACTTTTAGGGAAAAAAAATCAATTTAAACTTAATTTAATTTATGAAAAAAACAATTTAATTAGTTATCTAAATTAACTTAATTAGTCTTGAAAAATTAAATTAAAAGTAAAAGACAATTTAAACTTCTATATTTTCTAAATTTTATCAAAATTGGTTAAGTATGAAATTTTTAATTATTAAGACAAATAGTTGGATATTTTAAATGTGTGAAATTTGTGAAAAAACTTAACTAAAAACAAAGACTTGAAAAAAATGAATATTTGAATATCTAAATTATAATAAATAACTTAACGATTTAAAACATCAACATTTAATAAGACTTAACATACAAGCGACTTGAAATTTAAAAGAAAATATTTTAGGAGAAAATTGACAACTTGACCATTTTTGGAAAAAAATGGAATTTTCGAAAATTATTAAGTAAATAAAATAGAATAAATTACATAAATGTCAAACTGTTTAGTTATAATTCCTATTATTCCTGACTCTTTCATAAATTACTAAACATCCCTACTTTTTGTGTGTATGATGATACCTGTAATTAGTCTTTGATACCATTGATTGAGATCAAATCCGTTACGCTAAATATGAAAAAACATTTATCAATTACCCAATGATCCCTTAATTAACGCTGATCGTTTAGACTATTTAAGATCATTCTGATCAAATATGTAACAGTCAATTAGGTTTAAAATTTTTTTTTAAATCATTGAACATCATTGTTGAATTTTTTTCAATTTCTTCTCTCATCTACGGAAAAAAAAGAAAAAAGTCTCGTATATGAATCTGGGAATTGGACACATTGTATAGTCGATACAAGAGCAATAGAATTGTTGTAGGAGAAAATGTTTCATTTTTTAACCTCAAAACTACGATAGCTGCTGAGTTGGGTATCAATGAAAGACAAAAAAAAATAGAGATAAGATACGTCGTTGAAGGAAATACGTCTCCTATTTCAATCAGGAACGACATAGACGTTAAACTGTATGTTGAAATTAAGAAAAAGAAGTCGGGATTTGGAATGTACCCATTGTGCGTAGATACTATATATTTGGATGTGGTGGATAGCTTAGTTTTTTATGCTTCAACAGGAATGGTCGAAGTAGATTGCACGATTTCTTGTTATTAATGGAAACTGCCTCATACTGGAAAGATGTAGTCCTACAATGGCTTTTCAGTCTTCCAATATCTGATAGAACTTCTCCATGTATAGAATTTCAGTTCTCCCTATATTTTAAATTTACCCATTATGCATTGATACCTTTGATATGAGTCTTGTTGATATGCAATCGTTTGATGTTGTAAATGGGACAATTGTATTGTTCTGAGGTATCACAACATGATACAGATTTTATTCAATCATTTTCAATTTACCTGTAATGCATTGATATCTTTGATATGAGTCTTGTTGATACGCAATAGTTTGATGTTATAAATGGGTCAATTGTTTTGTGCTGAGGTATTATAATTTCATGCCCAAAGTACCATTAAGCGGACTGGTACTCGTTGCCGATATAGCTGTCACGCCCAAAGTCCCGTTAAGGCGGACTGGTACCCGTTGTCGATAAGGCTCGGGAGAACCAACCTGTATCTATGTGCTTTCTATACATATTATAAGGGATTTCTACATTCAACATGCCTTTAAGAAAATAAGGCCCGGGAGAACCAACCTGTATCTATGCGCTTTCTATACATATTATAAGGAATTTCTACCTTCAGTATGCCTTTAAGAAAGTAATCAGTAATAACAAGCCAAAAGGAAATGCATATGACTAGGCCGTTGGGGTCACATTGTCTAAGGTTTGAGACATGACCAGACTTTAATTTACATAGTCTACAAAGCCTCTAGATAAGGAGAAGTATCTGATAAGGGTTTGGACAGTCCCCGCCTCGACTAACTGTATAGCACAAAAATATAAGCTCGAGACATGCAAAGCTCTGAAGCACGAGATAGGCTCCGCCTCATCTAACTATATAATACAAAAATATAAGCTCTAGACACGCAAAGCTCCGAAGCAACCTAGAGTTTGGTAACGACAGTTGGATATCCTGTACTCCTACTGGGGAGATCTACTAGCACCTGTACCTTTACAGAGCATGTAATACAAATGACCAGCTGATCAGTGGTAAATCTATATCTGGATCGGCCCTGGCTAGGCTTTTCCTTTAACCCCTTGGGCTATCCCCCATGATAAGATCGACCCTGGCTACGTAATTCTTCCGCCCCTCGGGTTATCACCCATCAATAAGCAATATACTTTACCTTTTAATTACCTTTGAGATGATT
>DF359855.1:41747-61934 GCA_000787875.1 Solanum virginianum
GAAAAGAGTACGTTACACAAATAATAAAATGCGTATGAGGTGAAACAACTTGTGAACTTTATTTAGCAGCAAGAACCTATATAACTTGGTATCTACGTATATATGTAGATTTGAAGGTGAGCAAGGGATGTAGATTTGAAGGTGACTATGTATGGGAGAATATGAACATGTGAAAGAGTTGAGACATGGTTAATAGTTGTGTCTGAGTTGGTAAGTGTCTTTATGTGCCAAGGAAGAATCTAGATTTCATGCCAAGTAATACGAAATCAAGTAGTCTTACATACCTCGCTGTATGATCTCGCTATTACCTCGAGATAACCTTTTCTTCCTCTAAATATTTATCTATAACATAGTATGTGATAAAACTAGAATTAGCAGCCAATAGATACATCTAGGCAGCCCAATCTTATAAAAAAACAAGATGCGGGCAGCAAGCATATACTTATAGACCCGAGCATATTCTTGCAACCTTTTCGACCCTAATCACATTTTCTAATAAATATTCTTATATACATAACATATGCAGCCTATTTTAGTGCCATAACAGCCTTACAACAGTCCACAAAGCATAACACATAATAATTCTACACAATATACAAATGGGCGGCATTACGTTACATCCCTTCGCTACATTTTGACGTCGACAATTGCAAACCTGTTCCAACTTTAACCAAATAGTCCCCACCATATATACACATAAAACTAGTCCTAAAATAGTTTAAAAATATTCTTCAAAATAGGTGGAGGATGTTAGACCATAGTCCTCAATCAATCATCCCACAAGTTTCTATTATGAGCACAATTACGATATCCCACAAGAACTCACTTTTGCGGACTGTAAAAATGGTGCAACAGTCTTTATACATCATTATAGAACCAATATACATTAAGAACAGTAGCCTCCCTTCATAATCAACCTAGCCAAAAAGAGAAAAGCTTCTGAATAAATAAGAAGAATATACAGCAACTTTTGGAACACATGCTGTCCAACAATTTCAGCAAGGGTATAATCAACTTATCCTCTTGTTTTATATAAGAAAACCATACTAAACACATAAGTAAACTTACTTACCTTAGCCTTCAATATATAGGACTTCTCCAAGAACCCTAGAAGGTTGTATTGGCTGCCTTGTGAAGTGAAGTAAAGAGAAAAAAAGAGTCTTTAAGAAAGCTGAAAATTGTTTCCAAGTGAAATAATTTAAGGGGCTATTTTGGAGCCCTTTTAAATAGTCAATTTGGCCGACTTTACCTTGAGCTTTTGACCACATAATATCACATATTAATAAGCTAGTGATGCAGCACCTTGGCCCTCATACTTGGGCCTAAATGAGTCTCAAAGTTGATGGGCCTTGGCTGCCCATTTTTATAACTCCTTTTCACTTAGTTTGGGCTTAATTAGTCAAGTAGGTTGTGATGTACTTTGGCCCTTTAATTCTTCATCTTGGGCTATAAGTATAGTCCATTTATAATGCTAAAATATGGGCTAAAGTTACACCCTTAAAATGGACTTTATTCATAATCGGACTTAGGAAGCTAGCAGGTGAGTCACCTACTTGCTTAGCTTAAACTTGCTAGCTAGACGGAGATGAGAACCGACGTCGAATTCGTCCAGACAACGTGGTCCCAATGGCCTAGTCATATGCATTTCCTTTTGGCTTATTATTACTAATTACTTTCTTAAAGGCATGTTGAACGTAGAAATCCCTTATAATATGTATAGAAAGCGCATAGATATAGGTTGGTTCTCCCAAGCCTTATCGGTAATGGGTCCTACTCCGCCTTAATGGGACTTTGGGCGTGACAATGGCTCGGGAGAACCAACCTGTACCCATGCACTTTCTACACATATTATAAAGGGTTTCCACATTCAACATGCATTGAAGAAGGTAGACAATAATAATAAACCAAAAAGGAAGGCATATTACTAGGCTATTGGAGCCACAATGTCTAAAGTACGAGAAATGACCATACTATAATTTACATAGTCTACAAAGCCTCTAGATAAGGAACAGTATCAGATAAGGGTCAGGACAGACCTCGCCTTATGACTAACTATACAATACAAAATATAAGCTCTAGACACACAAAGCCCCGAATCAACCTGGAGCTCAGTAACAGTAGCTGGATATCCTGTACTCCCATTGGGATGATCTACTAGTGCCTATACTACAGTATGAAATGCAGGTCCCCCGTAAGAGACGTCAGTATGAGATAACGTACTGAATATGTAAGGTAAGAAGTACTATACATAAAATAATAACTCAAATGAAATCATGCACTGGTGTAAGGATAAGAGACCACCTTTAGTCATATTGTGGAATCATGTACTTTTTGTCCTTTTATTAGTTTACCTTTCTTTACTGTATAATCTGGGCACAACATTAATACAAATGACCAGCTGATCAGTAGTAAATCAATATCGGGATCAACCCATACTAGGCTTACCTTTCACCCTTGGGATAACCCCCATAATAGGATCGACCCATGCTAGGTGATTCTTCCACCCCTAGGGCTACCACCCATCAATAAGCAACTTATTTTATCTTTCAATTATTTTTGAGATGATTCTTTTGGGTCGTCATAATATTGGAGCTGTAGGACCATAGATATAGCATGTAACATGTAAAGAACTATACAAGACAATACCATAATGAAAAGAGTAAGTTATAGGAATAATGAAATGGATAGGAGATGAAATAACTCATGAACTTTATTTAGCAACAAGAACCCATGTATCTTGGTATCTAAGTATGTATGCAAATTTGAAGTGACTATGTTGGGAGCATATGAATATGTAAAAGGGTGGAGACATAGTTGTTTGTTATGTCAGAGTTGGTAAGTGCCTCTATGTATCAAGGAAGAATCTAGATTTCATACCAATGTAATACAAAATCGAGTAGCCTTACATACCTTGTAGTACCACCTCGAAATAACCTTGATGTCCTAAAAATATTTATCTAAAATATAGTAGGTGATAAAATTAGTGTTAGCAACCAATAGATACATCTTGGCAACCCAATCTCATAAAAAAAATAATAACACACGAGCAGCAAGCGTGTAATTATCAACCTGCGTGAATTCTTTCAATCTTTCCGCCCCTAAGCATATTTTTTAATGCACATTATCATATACGTATCATTTCTAACTTGTTTTAGTGTCATTACAGTCTCAAAATAGTCTACAAGCCACAACACATAACAATTCAACACAATATACAAGGTAACGTAACATTACGTCCCTTCGCTACATTTCGATGTTAACAATCCCAAACCTTTTCCAACTTTAACCAAACTGTTCCCACCATATTTATACATAAAAATAGTGCAACGACCTTTCTACATCATTAAAGAACTAAAAATCTTTAAGAACGGCAACCTCGCTTCATAATCAATTCAACCAAGAAGAGAAAAGGTCCCAAATAAACAAAAAAAAGTGTACAACAATCTTTGGAATACATGTTGTCCAAAAATTCCAGCACAAGTATAATCAGCCTATTCCTCTTGTTTTTCATAAAAAACCATACTAAACACATAAGTATTTTTACTTAACTTTACCTTCAAGGTTGAGAGATTCTTTAAGAACCCTAAAAGTTTCCTTGTGGCAGCTTTGTAAAGCTAAGAAAGTGTAGAGAAAAAGATTTGTGAAAATAATTTTTTTCCAAGTTTAATATGACTCAAAGATGCTGCTTGTAGGCCCTTTTAAAGAGACAATTTTGACCAACTTTCTCTTGGATTTCTAGCCTTATTTTATCAAGGTGGTGATGTAGTAGCTTGACCTTTTCACTTGGGCCTAAATGTGTTGCAAATTGATGGACCTTGGCTGCCCATTTTTTTCCTTTCTCCTTACTTAGTTTGGGCCCAAAGCATTAAGTAAGTTGTGATGTACTTGGGATTTTTTTCTATTCTTCTTGGGTTGAACATATTATCCATTTACGATGCGAAATCATAGGCTAAAGTTACACTTTTATCCCAAACTTTATTCATTATCGGACTTGGATAGATTCAGCATCGAGCCTCGTCTCTGTCTAGCTAGAAAATTTAAGCTAAGCAAGTAGGTGACTCACCTGCTAGCTTCTTAAGTTCTACAAGCACCTCACTTCTTTCACTTTGTTTAAGGCTGTGATCTCCTTAATTTGACTTAAAACTTGCATACACTTGACCCACTTATGCATTAGACATACATATCATCCTCTAATTTGAGATTTAAGAACTTTTAAAAATGGCTGCTAATATGACCAAGCCATATCATGTTTCATGTGCATAGGACTAGTACATGTAGGATGTGGAGTGTTACATCCTCAATCCTCCCCCCAGGAACATTCATCCTCGAATGTTAGCATAATTAGATAGCTTAACCATGTTCAAAACGTGGATTCAATTTTCCTTTCTTACCAAATATCATAACCCATTTCATTGGAGACACCTTTAGAAATACTCAATCCCCTACTGAGAATTTCAGTCCTCTCCTCCTAGCATTCGAATATGATTTGTGATGACTTTGGGTTGTTTCTAGCCACTGTTGTATTACCCTAACTTTTTCCATGGCTTGTTGTACAAGATCTGGCCCAAGCAAGGTGGTTTCACCCACTTCAAACCATCCAATTTGAGACTTATATTTCCTTCCATATAAAGATTCATAAGGTATCATCTTGATACTTGAATGATAGCTATTATTATAGGAAAATTCAATAAGTGGCAAATGGTCCACCCAACTACCCTTGAAGACCAATGCACAAGCCCACAACATATCTTAGCTATTATTATAGGAAAATTCAATAAGTGGCAAATGGTCCACCCAACTACCCTTGAAGTCCAATGCACAAGCCCACAACATATCTTCAAGTGTTTGAATAATTCGTTCTTCTTAACCATCTATTTGAGGGTGGAAAGTTGTATTCAAATTCACTTGTGTCCCTAAACTTCCTTGGAAGGACTTCCAAACCTTTGCAGTGAATTGAGCTCCCCGATCAGATATAATGGAGATTGGCACTCCACATAGCCTAACTATCTCTTTGAGGTATAACTTTGCATACTTTTCAGTTGTATAATCACTCTTAACTGGCAAGAAGTATGCTGACTTTGTAAGTCTATCAACTATTACCCATATGGAATCAAACTTCGAAATGAGCGAAGCAACCTAGTAACAAAATCTATATTGATCATATCCCACTTCCATGTTAGAAGCTCTATACACTGCATATAACCTCCCGACTTTTGGTGTTCTACTTTGACTTGTTGGCAATTTGGACATTGAGATACAAATTCTGCAAGGTCCTTTTTCATGCCTCCCCACCAAAGCATTCCCTTTAGGTCATGATACATTTTAGTTGATCTCGAATGGATGAAATATCTTAAATGATGGCTTCTTCCATTATCCTCTTTCTTAGCCCATTAATATCAGGCATACATAATCTATTTTGGCAATATAGTACTCCATTTTGTGTAAGTTCAAAGCCCTTCATCATATTCTAACTCACCTTTTCCTTAAGCCGTCATGGAATAGGATCCTCGAACTATCTTTCTTTCACCTCCATAATTAATGAAGACTCAGCAGCATTATACACAACAACCCCTTCCTTTGGAGTTTGAAGAAGGAAAACTCCCAAACAAGCTAGTTAACGTAGATCTTTAGCCATTGATTGATTTCTCATGGTCTGGTCACTAATATTCATGATTTATTTATGATTCAAAGCATCGGTTACTAAATTTGCTTTTCCCGGATGGTGTAATATATCAACATCATAATCCTTTATTAACTCTAGCCATCTCTGTTGTCTTAAATTTAGGTCTTTCTACTTAAAAATGTACTGCAAAATCTTATGATCAATATATATATATATCAATGTGAATCCCATACAAATAGTGATGCCATATTTTCAGAGCAAACACAACCGCTGCTAGCTCAAGATAATATGTTGGGTAGTTTTTCTCATGTGATCGTAGTTGTTCAAAGGCATAAGCAATTACCTTACCATGCTTTGTCAGTACACACCCTAAGCCAACTGCTAAAACATCACAATATACGGGATACCCCTTGGTGCTTTCTAAAAGTACTATCACAGGTGCAGAAGTTAGCTTATTTTTCAGCTCTTAGAAGCTCCTTTCACATAAAAACTTGGCATACAACTGTCGATCATGAAGAACTTGTAACAACTGTTGTAAGTGATTTGCATGGTCCTCTTCCTACCTTGAATATACTAAAATACCAACTACAAATACTATCATGAACACATCCAAGAATGGCTGGAATACCCTGTTCAGTAGATCCATCAAAGCTGTTGGTGTATTCATTATCCCAAATGATCTAACAAGAAATTCAAAGTGACCATAGCCTGTTCTGAAAGCTGTCTTAGGTATATCTTTCTCTTTCACCTTCACTTGGTGATAGCCTAATCTCAAATCAATTTTTGAAAAGAATTTGGCACCCTGTAACTGATCAAATAAATCATCAATCCTGGAGAGGGGTATTTGTTCTTAATTGTCACCCTATTCAATTATCGATAGTCAATACACATTCTCAAGGTGTCATCCTTGTTATGCACAAATAACACTGGTGCACCCCCTAGGGGACATACTAAGTCTTATTAAACCCTTCTCCAATAAGTCTTTTAACTACTCTTTTAATTCATGTAATTCTGCCGGGCCATTTTATACGGAGCAATAGAAATAGTTTGAATGCCTGGAAGTAAGTCAATACCAAAATCTACTTCTCATTCTGGAGGTAAGCCTGGAAGATCTCTAGGAAACACATCAACAAATTCATTTACTACTGGAATTGATTGAAGAGTTGGTGATTTCGGCTCCATATCTCTCACTCTAACTAAATGTCATATATATCCCTTAGATATCATCTTTCTTGCCTTAAAATAAGAAATAAAACTCCCCTTTGGTGCCCCTATATTTCCTTCTCATTCAAGAACTGCCTCATTTGGAAAGTGGAAGTACACTCTCTTAGTTCGACAATCCACAGTGGCATAGCAAGAAGCTAACCAATCTATACCCATTGTAATATCGAATTCCACCATTTTTAGCTCAATAAGGTCAGCTAATGTGTCATGGTCATAAGCAGTTACTACACAGTCATAGTAAACTCTTCTAGCCATAATAGATTTATTGGTTGGTGTAGACACTTCAAATGGTTTATTCTATAATTTGGGTGTTCTCTTAGACTTTTCAGCAACTAGTTGGGTGATGTATCATAGTGTAGAACCAGGGTCAATTAATGCATATACGTTACATGAAAATATGGACAATATACTTGTGACCACATCGGGTAAAGCTTCTAAATTTTGTCGACTCCCCATAGCATAAGTACGATTTTGGACTCTGCTAGAGCTAGATGCCCCTTTAACACCTCTACCATGACCTGTAGGTGCTTGTTGACCTCTACCTAATGGAGGAACCCATGATGATGATGCAATAGCTGACCTAGTAGATTGTGCTATATTACCCATATGTCTACTCAGCCAATATCTCATCATATGTCCTAGCACACCACACCAATAACAAGCATCAGTCCCAATATGACATGTACTAGAATGACTTCTCCCATATTGTTTGCAAGGCTTCTTAGGAGTCATTTGGTGGCTTGCCAAATATCCCATTGTCCGTGGCACCTGATCCTTCACTTCTTAGGCCAAACTGATTACTTCTAGACCCTTGGAGTTATGGTGGAGTAGTAGCTACAGCGTAGGAGGATGATGGCCTGGTGGTCTATTAGGAAACAAAAGCCTAAGCTTATCTTGGGGTGGTGTAAATTTCCCCCTTTCTAACAGTTTTTAAGGAAGAATGAAGAAAAAAAGACTCCTTTATTCATACTTATTCAATTGGAAGTATCAATTTTTTTAAATAAATGATTGGCTACAAAGGGAGGTCCAATTTAGATGCCCATTTAGCAGGTGCCAACCGTACCAATTACCAAAATCACTATTTTCTCATTGAATGAAATATATGAAATAAATCACCATTTCATTAGGAATTGATGATCTTTTAAAACTGCCGAATCAGAAAAATTGGGTGCTATCATATATTGTTCCACCATGACGTTCTAAGCGTTGGCTAGGTAAGTGTCCTGGAACAGGAGGAATACGTCATGCTAATATGCCTTGGATTGTGGAAATTCTATTTTCTCTACGATAACTTATAGGGAAGAAAATTGATTTATGGATGGATTCAAATCCAATATAGTACCTATGAGTACCCAAAGAATCGATCTTTCCTTTTGTTGTTGGAACCCTTCTTGAACGAACATATTTCTATGGAAAAATATCTCTCCAGTGAATCAAATTGGCCAAAGGCAGTAAATGTTATTTGTATAGTAGTGGATCAAGGGAAATCTTGATAGAATTTGAAAAAGCAAATGACAGACATTTTGGAATATATTTATTGGATTCGTGGGAGAAATTTGACTTTACGTTTTTGTTTTTCGCCCTCGGAAATAAGAAGTTCTGGTCCAGGATGAAAAATGTACCTATCACCTTTTTGAAAGAAAACAAAAAAAATTAAAAGGGGAATGGTTCTATTTCTCAATCTTTCTGACTGAGAGGATTAATATCGGATCCTCAAGGAGCCTCTGATCCTCCAATTTCTGTGCAAAAGCTTGCATCCTCACTATATCCATGTCTTTATTCAAGGAAGCAATGATACAGTTTTTGACTAGATATGTATCTAATCTATCAACATATCGATGAACTCTATCTACCATGGTAGCAACTACATTAAGAGCATACCTGGCCAGGTAATTAAATTGAAGGCTATACTTCCTCACGCTCATATTCCCTTGGTGATTCAAGAACTAATTTGCACGGGCCTCTTGGATCTCTAATGGCAGGTAATGGTCAAGAAATGTCTTTTTGAACTCCTTCTAGGTAGTTAGAGGTACATCTATAACCTTGGATTACTTCCAAGCTTCATACCACAATATATAGCCACACCCTTCAACCTTTATGTCGCTAACTCAACAGTTTCTGTAACACTCACATGCATAACATCTAAAATGCATTGAATCTGGTCAACAAAGTCTTTGGGATCTTCATTAGGGTCTAACCCGGTGAAGGATGGAGGGTCCAAATTAAGGAAGTTATATATCCTCGTGCTAGCTGCCCTATTCGTACTACCTGCACCTATGACTGGACCTTCTTATTTTTTACCTTGGCTAGCAACTATATGAGTCAATAGCTGGACTGCATTTCTCAAATTTTGCATGATGGTATCGATAGGTGGTTCTAGGGGAATTTCACTACTTGCTGGTTTATCAAGAGCTGAAGGAGTTGGAGATGTCTGTGATAGAGACTCATTCTGAGCCTCGTTTTATTGTTTCACCCGACTGGGTATACTTATAACACTTCTACTTCCTTATCTTTATCTTTATTTTTCCTGGTTTTTGGCATACTTGCTGTACAAAACAATGTAGGGGTTAGACATAATTCACCTATTACACTTGGCTCTACAACACAATCTAATGAATGAAAAGAAAGTGATAACTTATAAATGCCACGTAGCCTCCTGCTTATAAATGTGGTGCACGACACATCCATAAACAAAACTCTACATTGACACGACTTTGTAGACTCCCTAGGACGACCAGCTTTGATACCACTTTTATCACACCCAAAGTCCCATTAAAGCGGACTGGAACCCATTGCCGATAAGGCTCGGGAGAACCAACCTATACCCATGCAATTTCTACATATATTATAAGGGGTTTCCACATTTATCATGTATTTAAGAAGGTAGACAATAATAACAAGTCAAAAGGGAAGGCATATGACTAAGCCGTTGGAGCCATAATGTTTAAAGTATGAGACATGATCACACTTTAATTTACATAGTCTACAAAGCCTCTAGATAAGGAACAGTATCATATAAGGGTCAGAAAAAGCCCCGCCTCATAACTAACTATACAATACAAAATATAAGCTCTAGATACATAAAGCCCCGAAGCAACCTGGAGCTCAGTAACAACAGCTAGATATCCTATACTCCTATTAGGATGATCTACTAGTGTTTGTACTTGTAGCATGAAGTGCAGGTCCCCCGTAAGGAATGTCAATACGAGATAATTTACTGAATATGTAAGGCAAGAAGTACTATAGATGAAATAAGAACTCAAATGAAATCATGTACTGGTGTAAGGATAAGAGACCACCTATAGTCTTACTGTGGAATCATGTACTTTATGTCCTTTTTATTACTTTGTCTTTCTTTACTGTATAATTTGTGCAGAACATGTAATACAAATGACTACCTGATCAGTGGTAAATCAATATCAGGATCAACCCATGCTAGGCTTTTCTTTCACACCTAGGATACCCCCTGTAATGGTATTGGCCCATGCTAGGTGATTCTTCCACCCCTAGGGGCTACCACCCATCAATGAGCAACTTACTTTATCTTTCAATTACTTTTGAGATGATTCTTTTGAGTGGTCATAATATTGGAGCTGTAGGACCATAGGTATAGCATGTTACATGTAAAGAACGATACAAGACAATACCACAATGAAAATAGTAAATTATATAAATAATGAAATACATAAGAGATGAAATAACTCATGAATTTTATTTAGCAACAAGAACCCATGTATCTTGGTATCCAAGTATGTATGCAAATTTGAAGTGACTATGTATCGGAGCATATGAACATGTGAAAGAGTGGAGATATGGTTGTTTGTTATGTCGGAGTTGGTAAGTGCCTCTATGTACTAAGGAAGAATCTAGATTTCATGCCAATGTAATACAAAATCGAGTAGCCTTACATACCTCGTTGTACCACCTCGCTATTACCGTGAAATAACCTTCCTGTCCTCCAAATATTTATCTACAATATAGTAGGTGATAAAACTAGTATTAGCAGCCAATAAATATATCTTGTCAACCCAATCTCATAAAAAAATAACGCACGGGCAGCAAGAGTGTAATTATCAATCCGCGCAAATTCTTTAAATATTTTTGCCCCTTAGCATATTTTCTAATACACATTCTCATATACATATCATGTGTAGGTTAGTTAAGTGTCATTATAGTCTCACAATAATCTACAAAGCACAACACATAACAATTATACACAACATACAATTCGGCAACGTAACATTACGTCCCTTCGTTATATTTCGATGTCAACAATCCCAAACCTGTTCCAACTTTAATCAAACTGTTCCCACCATATTTATACATAAAAATAGTCCCAAAATAATCCAAAAATAGTTCTCAAAATAGGTTAAGGAAGTAAGACCATAGTCCTCAATCAATCAGCCCATAATTTTTACTAATAACACATTTAGGATAACACACTAAAACTCGATTTTTTATGTAGAACAAAATAGTGCAGCGACCTTTCTACATCATTACAGAACTAAAACTCATTAATACCAACAATTTCCTTTAATAATCAATCTAACCAAAAAGAGAAAAGCTCTCAAATAAACAAGAAAAGTGTACAATAATCTTTGGAACACATGTTGTCCAAAAATTCTAGCACAAGTATAACTAGCCTATTCCTTTTGTTTTTCATGAAAAATAATACTAAACACACAAGTATTTTTACTTACCCTTACCATCAAGGTTGAGAACTTCTTTAAGAACCCTAAAAGTTTCCTTGTGGTTGTTTATTAAAGCTAAGAAATTGTGGAGAGACAATTTTGTGAAAGTAGATTTTTTTTTCAAGTTTAATATGACTCAAAGGTGCTGCTTGTAAGCCCTTTTAAAGACACAATTTTGGCCAACTTTCTCTTGAATTTTGAGCCTTATTTTATCAAGGTGGTAATGTAGCAGCTTGGCCTTTTCACTTGGGCCTAAATGGGTTGCAAATTGATGGGCCTTGGCTGCCCATTTTTCCCCAATCTCCTTACTTAGTTTGGGTTCAAATAATTAAGTAAGTTGTGATGTACTTGGGCCCTTTTTCTATTTTTCTTGGGCTGAACATATTATCCATTTATGGTTGTAAAACATTAAAGTCACACTCTTAACTCGGACCTTATTCATTATCGGACTTGGACATATTCGGTGTCGAGCCTCATCTCCGTCTAGCTAGCAAATTTAAGCTAAGCAAGTAGGTGACTCACGATCTAGCTTCCTAAGTCCTACAAACACTTCACTTCATTTAAGGTCGTGATCCCCTCAATTTGACTTAAAAGTTGTATAAAACTCGACCCGCTTATGCATTAGACGTACATATCATCCTCTAATTTGAGATTCAAGCACTTTTAAAAATGGGCGCTAATTTGACCAAGCCATATTATGTTTCATGTGCATAGGACTAGTACACGTAGGATGTAGGGTGTTACAACAACATGATACTAATTTAATTCGATCATTTGATTCCGAGAATATTGATACTTTTTTTCAAAATGGGATGGTTGTATCAACCATGCTTGATACTTCAAAAAGATGTTGATGTTAGATAAAAGCAAGTGTTTTAGAATAGAGCACTGTTGGTATAAAAAAGAAGGAATAAATTTGAATTATGTATTAAATGTGAAAGAATAGAAATTAATGATAATTGACATTGATTAGACTCTTGCACAATAAACTAGGTGTAATAATAGCTTTGAAGTAAAAGTCTTATTTACTTCAATAAATTTTGATGAGAATAAATGTATTTTTTGGTATATGGATGCACTGTAAAGCAATAATAATTTATTCTCTGTTTGTGATACATGAAATATAAAAAACAAAAAATAATTTCAATTAATAGAATAGAATTTCGTAAAATAACATATATAAACGTTGATATTATTTTTCATGGTGTGAACAAAAAAATCATGGTGGAGGTATCAATGTTGGTAATTTTAAAAGGTGTACATATATGTTTTGATTAATATTGCTTTAGATAATATGTTAAGTATCATTAAACTGGAGACGTAAAATTGATTCTTGAAGTGGATACATGAATAAACATGATATATTGCAAACAAATTAAATTAATGTTTGTCTATTTTGGTCCACGATATCAGTTATTAAACTATTAAATTTGAGGAATCTATAAGTTAGATACTATATTGGATATGTTAGATACTGTGTGAATTGAAGGTATCAACATGTTAGATACTATGTGATGTGTACCAATGTACATAAATCTTCAAAAAAGGTATATTTCATTTTAGATTACGCTTGGTAAAAAAGCAAGTATCGGTAAATCGAAGACTTAAAAACTGATGCTTTATGTGTATATATTAGTAGACAATATGATTTACAAGAATGTTTAATATGAATGTAGCCTTTGAAACAAGGATAATGATAAAATCATTATTGAATTCATTTCACAACAAAAAAATGCATTAAACAGCCACATTAGGAAGAAAACATGTACAAGAAAAAACATATATTAATTAAACATTCAACAAAACATAATTGTGATGGTATCAATGAAGAGCAACAAAAAAGGTTAAATAATTGTCATAACAAAAATAAGTAGATAAAGTTGAATCTGTGCCTATTGGGTAGTTTTCCTGACTGTTCAACTATAATTGATATTAGCATAGATGGTTAAGAAAGAATGATCAATTCCGCAATATTTGGGTCAGATCCAAACTAAAACACGGTAAAGACTCCATTGTTGATTGATGCAATTACAAACAAAAAATGAATTTCAATCCACAGTTAGAGTGGGGAAAAAGAAGAGTGCATACGTATGGAATCCAGGAGAGAGAAACAAAACAAAAAGGAAAAATTTGAATTATTTATTAAATGTAAAAGAATAAAAATTAATGGTGATTGATATTTATTAGACTCCTACATAATAAATTAGGCATAAAAATAGCTTTGAAGTAAATGGCTAACCGGCTAATAAGTATCAAAAATAAGGTGAGAGAAAGGAAAAATTGGGATTTTTGTAATTTTTCTAAAAGGAAGGAAATACTAAAGATTTTGAATAATAAAGTCGTGTATTTATGTAATTTTTACAATAAAATATGTCATCATTAAAGAAAGAATTACCGTAAATTAGTTTGTCATTTGGGGAATCTAATTAAACAAACAAATAAATGTTAGAGTTTGTGTTAATACAATAAATAGAGGGGGAAATTACAAAAATAATGAATTTACAATAAATATAGCTCATGCTTTATCTATACTATATTAAAAGTGTGAAGGCTCTTAATAATGTTGATTGAACTTTTTGCCCTTCATTAAAAGACTCCTCTTTAGACAAAATTATTTTTTCACCTTTTTCTTTAGAATTATTATTTTAATAATATAAATAAAAATAAAAATTAAATAAAGAAAAATCCCTACACAAAGAATTCTTTTCCAACTAAAATAGATTGGTGTAAAAGGAAATTAGTCAAAAAGAAAAAATAAATTAAAAGGGAAAACACGTCCAGTCAAAAAGAAAAAAATTAAATGAAAACAGTCTCAGCAAGGTACCAAAGAAAGAAAAAAATTTAAAAGGGAAAACACGTCCAATTTAGTCAAAAAAGAAAAAAAAAATCAGGGAAATTAAATAAAGAAAAATCCTCACACAATGAATCATTTTTCAACTAAAATAGACTTGGTTTAAAAAAAAATTAGTAAAAGGAAAAAAAAGGGGGAAAACACGTGAAATATGAAAAAATAATTTAGGAACAAACTTCCAGGAAAGTTTTTCTTTTTTTGTAGGGAACATGGTTTGGTTAATTTTATTTTTTACTTTTTTTTCTTTAAGGTAACACAAGTTTCCCACTTTGAAGAGAAAATTTAAATAATTATATGATGAAAAGTTTTATCCTAAATATAATAAAATATTATTTTCTTTTCTTTTTTATTTATTATTTCTCTACTTCTATAAAAACACTTCAATTTCAACTTTTCATTCAGTCACTCCCTTTAACTTTTGATTCTGTAACGACCTCGAAATTTTATCTACTTGAGTTGGAATAATGTAAGAAGGATTTTTTTTATAAATGAGTGGGGGATTGTTGGATAGCATTTTTAATATTCTATATTTTCTTAGTGTTCCACCTATCTTATCTTCAATGCTATTACATTATCTTTTATTCTCCACTAAGTTCCTTTAAGTTTCTTTATAATTATCCTTCTAATGCTCTTGTATCTTTGTCTGCCACTCCTTTATGTTGTCCACTCCTTTAGAGCAATTGAAGAGTTGTATTTATCATTTTTATATAGAGTAGAGAACTCTGCTCAATGGCCAACATAGACGAAGCAGAAAACAGAGAGCAAAGGCAAGAAAACTAGTGAGAAACGTGAGAAAAAATAAATTCATAATATTTTTGGAGAGCTTTTATTAGTTGAAGGGAGGTGTTTTATTGTGTAGAGTTTTGGCAATTTTATTCTTGTAAGTTGTTTCAATTTTCTAAATCTTTATAATAAGATATTTTATATAAATGAGTTTATTTTTGTGTACTTTTAAGTACTTTATTATGAAAATATTATTTATGATGAGTGATGAATTTATCTTGATGTATCAAAGTTAAATCGAAAGACCCTACATGTCACTTTATTTATTTGAGTTAGAGATTTAAAAGAAGTTGTCGCATCAAAGTTAAATCCAAAGACCCTACATGTCACTTTATTTACTTGAGTTAGAGATTTAAAAGAAGTTGTTGATGAGAAAGTTTTTTATTTATTATCTTTGTATTATATGAGGATTTTACTACTTGAAATTATATTATGTCTTGAGATTTATGTTCTATGTGAAATGAGTTTCTATGAAGTTAAGTTGATGTTAATATGACGAATTGAGAATACTTGAGTCGTTGAACATGAAAACATGTTACATTATAAACTTTTCTGGTTAAAAGGGTCCAAAATGATCATTTGAATTGAGTCAAGCATGATAAGTTACATGATTATTGAGTTCACTATATTTGAGTACTTGTATGTGATTGAATGAATTGATGAATCTTTGAGACGAATTGAGATAACTCTATGTAGTTGAGGATGAGTTGATTGATTGAGTATTGAGGATTGAGTTACATGATGATTTGAGCATGTTTATGTCTTGGGAGAAGTATCGAGCACCAAGCAGGGAGCGAGTATACTCTTACTTTAACCCACAGAACTACATTGTCAGCGTAGGATAAGTATCGAGCACCAAGCAGGGAGCGAGCATACTTTTACTTAAACCAACGGAACTACATCGCCAGCGTAGGATAGTCATACAACATTATTCTGGTGACTTATCCCACAGGTGGATATTTACCCTGAATCCAAGAGAGAGTTGATCGTCCTATGGCGTGGCACGTATAGAATAGGCGTGGCAACGTTGCCGATTCATTGTATGTCACCTAACTTATGGTGATGGGAGGTATGTCGGTTAAGAGAAACTCCTAAGCAACTTTGATGGAACATGAGATTTACAAACTTGAGTTTACTTTCACTATGCACACACACATACACACACACACACACACACACATATATATATATATATATTATTTGAATGAGTATGAGTTGAGGAGTCGAGGTGAGTATTCTTGAGCTTATCATTATTATATTTGAGCTATTGGACTTATCATATATTCCACGTACTGATGTCTTTGGCACTGCATCATTCCATGATGCAGATACTGGAGATAAAGGACTTTAGCCCATATACCGCTGAGATTCGGATCGTGCACTTCAGAGTTGGTGAGCTCTCCTTATATTTCGAAGAAGCCCTTTTTCCCTTCTGTCTTTTATGGAGTACTATTATCATTTGAGGTGTCTATGGCCTGTCATGGCACCATCTGGATTGTTGATTAGAGGCTTCATAGACGTTGAAGGACTGATTTCCTAAAAAGTATTGTAAAATTTCAAATTGCATTCTTTTGAAACTGTGAGCAAGTTTTCATTAATAATATTGTATCTATTCTTGTTTATGTGTGTGTTATGCACCACACTTCATAAATAGGAAACTATAGGACATTAGAAATTGTATCATACATCAATGGCATATGGGCAATATTCCAAAATTTTCTATTTAGTGCTTTCTTGGGGACTTGTAGAACAAAGGAAGATTTCTTACTTAATCCTTCGAGTTCGTGCGATAGAGTTGAACACTCTAGAAATTTATTTTCTGACTCATACATTACGCGATTGTGGATCATGCCTCCAAGACGTGCAGTAACCCAGAGAAATAACTCAGCTAGCACTGCCAAGAACCCTACTTCAGAGGTGCCTCCTCAAATGGAAACGAGGGGCCGAGGCCGACCGCCCAAGACCACTGGTGTTCCTGTGACACCTATTGCTCCACCTGCTCCTACTTTAGAGGCCAAATTTCAAGGAGCCATAGCTATGCTTACCCATTTAGTAGCTGCTCAGAATGGGAATTGGGGTTCACCATCCCCTAGCTCTAGCGCTTTAAGAGCCCACAACTGCGTCCAGGCTACGGGATTTTCTAAGGATGAACCTACCTGTCTACACTGGGTCAAAAGTTGAAGAGCACCCACAGAACTTCATTGATGATATATGGAAGGTGATGAAGACCATGCATGTGACTGAGACTGAGGGAGTTGAGTTAGCTGCTTACCAACTCAAGGATGTGGACAATGTTTGGTACAATCAGTGGAAAGAGAGACGAGTGCTGATGCTGAGCTTACCATTTGGGATGAATTTGAGAGTGTCTTTCTCGATCACTTCTTTCCTCAAGAGTTGAGAGAGGCGAAGTTTGAGAAGTTCATGAATCTGAAGGAGTATAGCTTGAAACTCATCCAGCTATCCAGGTACATTGTAGAGATGGTCCCGAATATGAGAGTAAGAATGAGAAAGTTCGTATCAGGGTTAGGTAAGCATGTGAAGAGAGAATGTAAGGCGGCATTGTTAATTCCGGATATGAATATTTCGAGGTTAATGCTTTATGCTTCAGGAAACTGAGGAGGACAAGAAGAAGAATAAAGAGGAGCATCTGAGAAAGAAGGCCAGGTCAGCGGGGTCTGAGTCCAGTCAGCACAAGCAAGGCAAGGGAGATAAGTCCTACTTCTAAAAGAGGTCCTCCAACTATGCATCATCTTCAGCTAGTGCACTAGGTCCGAGCCACAAGCATGATCAAAAGTCCCAAGGCTAGCCAAACTTTAAAGAACAGGGTTTGCAAACTAGGGTGACTCTTGGCTCTAAAGGGAGGCCACCTTGCAGGAAATGTGGCAAAAGGCATCTGGGAGAACGTAGAGATAGAGGGAATGGTTGCTATAAGTGTGGCCAGCCGGGTCATTTTCAGGGAGTGTCCGACGTGGAGCAATAAGGCCCAATCCGCTACCACAGCTAGGTTTGTTCATGGTTATGGTTAAAAAATCAAACTGAACCGTAATCCAAACCAAACTGCTTAAAAAAACCGATATTATTTGGTTTGGTTTTGATTTTACTAAAAAAAAATTGCAAAAAAAAATCAAACCGGACTGAGAAATTATATACATAAATTTTATAATTATTTATAAATAAATATTTAAATTTTTAAGCCTTTAACTTTACCATTTTTCAAGCCCAATACTTAAATTTTAGCCCAACTATTAAAACACCAAGTTCAAACGCATACAAATTTAGTATTTTAGTGATTTTAACCTACCCTACCTCTTTCTCACAAAAAATTCATTATAAAGGCAGCATATTATTTCTCTTCTACGCAGCTTTGTTTTTTGTGTATAAAGAACTTTTCTTTTCATCTTCTTCAATTCTCTACTTCAAAAGATTTGTCTTTTCTTCTTTGATTGAAGGTAATTCTTATTTTATTTTTAATTTTAACTAAGTTTATCTATAGTAGTACCTAATTTAGTGAAGCAAGCATGAAGATAGTGGTAACTCGTAAGGGAAAACTATAAGTAGAATACGGTGATCCACAAGAAACTATGTCCAAGCACATATCTTTGTTGGTTTTACGTGTGTGGGTCTGCATGTGAGTCTTCTAGTGACATAGTAGTACTAGGAATTTGATGTTTTAATTTTCTTAGTGTGACCAAGCTTTTTGGTTCTCTTCTCTTTCTCTCTAGTGCTTGCTTTTGTTTTGATGGTAGAGAACAAAGGATGATGGAGTAATAAATTTGAAGGTACAAATTAGCAGCAATTTGCTTACTCTTTGTATATATTTGTCTTGATATGTTTCATGCATTTTTGTGTATATATCATTGATTAGAGTTTGTTGAAAAATCATAATCAAATAAAGAAGAATCGTCCTTTTCTTCTTATATGTTTGCTAACTTTAGTTCAACAAATCCACTGATATAAGATCAATTTCTTGTCTCCTTTAACTTTTACTCTATACCTCTATTATATTATTGATATGTATCTATTTATCTATCACGTGTTGCATTTGATTGATCACTACTTCAACTTAGATTTTTAACAAGAAAAAGAAAAAGTATTTGTTCCATCTCATTTTAGTTGTCACGATAAAGATTAATGACATAATTTTTTTAGTTGTCAATTGTTCTTGAGTAGCTTGAAAATTATTTTTTTTTACATTTCTTTTTTTTGTTTGAATTTCAGATGAAACGTCCTTTAGAGGTTGAAGATTTTGAAATTCAATCTCAACTAGAAGGAACTTCTCCAACCGATGAAACAGAAAAAAAGGTAATGTTTCAAATACTTCTTCAGTGAATAATCCTCCGAAGAAACAAAAGAGAACAACTTTGTGTAGTCAAGATACTAGGGGAAGTGGTAGAAAAACATCTGAAGTTTTGGATCATTATTCTGAGACTACTAATAAAGTGGGTGAAGTGAGGGCAAAGTGTAAGTATTGTTCTAAAGACTTTGCTTGGACAAGTAGAAATGAAACTTCTAATCTTTGGGGACATTTACTTGATAAGTGTACGAAATACCCTTTCAAGTCTATTGATAGAAAGCAAACCACTCTCAAACCTATTAAAAAAGGGAATCAAGTAGATTTGAAGAAGGATGTTTATAATATCACCAAAGTTAGAAAGGTCATTGCTGAGTTTGTCATAATTGATGAACAACCATTTAGAGTTGTTGAGGGTTAGGGCTTTAAGAGACTAATGTCACTTATTTTGCCTAATTTTGAGTTACCGTCTCACATTATGGTTGCTAGACAATGTTTAAGCATTTATCAAGAAGAGAAACAAAAGCTTAAAAGACTTATTAAAGGTCAACATATTTGTATTACTAGTGACACATGGACTTCACTCCAAAAATTTTCATATATGGTTATTACTGCCCACTGGATTGATGATGATTGGAAGTTGCAAAAAAAAAATTTTGAATTTTCTTCAAACTCCAGATCACAAGGGAGAAACTATTGCAAAAGCCATCCAATCTTGTTTATT
>DF359854.1:7464-47984 GCA_000787875.1 Solanum virginianum
CGTCTTTGATGGAAAGAGCTAAAATCCTATTATAGGTATGTGAAGCAAGTTTGACTTAGTCGATAACTGAAATTATAAATTATGAATATCGAATGATTAAACAAACACAATTATTAGTATAGTGCCTAATAAAGTTATTTGTATAAGAAGTTTCTCTCTTTTTCATTTATTGGTTTGTTACACCTTTGGTTATACCTAATTTTTTTCTTTTAAAATATTTATAAATGAAAAAATATATAAAAACCACTATGCCTTTTTTTTTTTTATAGTTTATGCATTTAAGTTACCATCAACTAAATTTAACTGTGTAAAGTAAAATGTATGATAAAAACATTTGCTTTATGCTACTTCATTATTAAGTATGTGAAAAAAAAGTGATGGATGGTAAAAGCATTATTTGCTTTTTTATATATTTTATCAAAAATAGATGCTAAAGAAGCTATTGGTGCCAAATTTGTCAAAAAGTTAAAAGTTGTGACATGATTAAAGCTAATTTTCCACTAAAAGTTAATACACAATGTAATTAACTTGCAATTTGCAAATATCATGTGGATATTACACTTTCATTGACTATCCATTTGTCTATAGTTAGGCAATCTAAGTCCTAGCTTATTTCATTTTTAAATTCGTAAATCCTAACTATGATTATTTTTTCAAGTATAAATCAAAAAGTGACTGATGAATATTATTTCTATTCTCAATTTATATTGCATAAGACCTAATATAAGGAAAGTTGATTACTATCAAAATAATATTACGTACACAAAATTCGGAGGTGAAATCATTTATTAAAATATCCTTTCCCAACTACTATCTCAAGTGGTAATACGTCTTAAGTTTAAGATTACCAAAACAACCGCTCAAAAAGCAAAAGCCAAGTTGAATATTAAGAAAACTAATGAAGGGTCATTATCTAATAATCCCATAATGAAAAACTGAAACAAAAATTTATATATCAAATCTATGTTTTTTGCTGTTGTGATTTCTTTGGATTTATTATACCTTAGTTTAACTACCTAGAATTGGAGTTGTTCCTGTGTCTTAATCAATGATGAATGTTTGGTCATCAAACGCATCCTTCTATATTGGTGATTTTTAACTAGCGATGATGAAGATAAAAAAAAATTATTGATAAATTTAATATTTATGTAACTCTGACTCTCTCATTTCAGTCGTTACTTTTCTTTTTGTTACTTTGAAAGTAGTTGTTTCCACTTCAACTACTCAAATTTTCGATATTCTTTTTTAGTTTGTCATCAAACGAATGACATCTTTTTCTGAAAATTCTAGTTATTGTTAGCATGATATTGGGAAATTTCATTGCTATTACTCAAATAAGCATAAAACATATTTGGTCTTATCGAACAGATCCGAATTCGAGGTTCGAACACAAAAGCCCACTCGCCGAGCTGAACTTCTTGTCAGTAATGAAAACAATTCTCACGAACTGAGAACAAAAGGATGTACTTGCCCCCTTCCCTAGCCATTAACGTTCATCCATCATTTTTTATGTTGAAATTCTATCTTTTATCTTTTCAGACTATCTTTTGCGTGTTATTTCTCACGCTAATATAAGTTTTCGTCAAAACTTAGACAAATAAATAAAAATCATGTAATTCAATCGATTTTTGGTGTTATTGCTGTCATACAGTCATTACCCAAACAAAATATAAGCCAAAAAGATAGTCAAGATTACTTAAGCATACAATTATAGAATATATTTTATTTTTCTAATTGAGAAATCCAAACAGGCACGTAAAAATAAATTTATATATTCAATTGTTCATTTCGTTATCAAGAAAACTTAAAGCAATTAATTAATTAACGTACAAGGATCCAAATTGACAACTTCCTTTTTTTGGACACGTTTATTCCTTTTTTTATACTTCAATTCACAATCAATGTTTATTTTTACGATATCCAACTAATATTTTGATAATTTTCTTTAAAATATTATTTATTTCTCCTTAGATATCCTACTTATACTTCATTAATTAGATCGAGTGACTCAATTTGTGTGCATAATAAAATAAATATTCTTCTTTTTATGTATATCCATTTCGTGAATATTACATAAAGTATAAAGTAAAACTTTAGTAAAGTATTTATCACAACTTGGCAAATATGGTACATGCACGTACGTCTCTATCATTTTTCATATATAGTTTCATATTTAAAATGTTGTGCGGTTTTTTTCATGAAAAAAATTATGTGTGTTTGATTAAAAATAAAAATACGTGAATGATGTGAGTACACATATTTAATCAATTTGTCAATTAATTATTTATCAAATTTTTCTCAAATAATTAACTATTATTCTGATTACACGAATAAATTTTAATTAGTATCCTATATCACTACTCAATTAAAACATAAACAAATCAAGATCCAAACAAAACATATGATTTGACCCATCAACTTGCTATTTTAATTCAGATTTTGAGATCAATAAATTTAAAAGCCAAAAAATCGTATCTCATTAAAATCATAAACATATATATTTTATATTAATTAAAGAAGATAATAAGAAGAAAAAGAAAATATAGTTTCACACTGAACCTCCATTTTAGTGGACGAAAAAAAATAAAAAGCCCATCTTTTTTGTCGGCCTGATGTAGTGAAGAATATATAGGATATAAATTATTAAATTTTAAAAAGAAACAATAACAAAATAATATGTGAATATATTAGAAGCTTTATTCAGAAATTAGTAAAGTTTCCTCCACGTGACTTATGTTAAGTAGTTTTATATCTTAAGAATAACTATTAATATTTGAATAAGATTAGACTGTAATATTTTATCTCTTCAAATACATCTTATTTTCAAATTCTCCTAATACAAAATATTTTGTATATCGATCTATTATTTTTAATATTGAACGAATAAGTTCAATTTTTAAGTCTGATTAACTCATTTTTCCCAACCACTCAAATGACGAAATAAATAAGTTCATTATTTATTTTTATTGATGACAAAAACTATCAGATTTAATCTTCATGTCCTATTTTTAAAAATTTAAAAATATTTAGAGTTTGATATATTTTTTAAAATATATTAACAGTCGAATTATTATAATTTATTTTGTTGTTTAGATCTGAAATCGTTTAAGTAAGTAAACTCACAAGAACAAAGTTTTATGATGTAGCAAAAGCAAGATGAGGGGAGTTTAATTTTACAATTTATGAATTTTTATGATAATTTGCAATAAAATATAAAAAATATTTGATTATATGAAAAAAATTAATTATTAAAAAATTAAAAATGTGTTTAAGTTTAAGCGGATAATATAACGCTAATGAGTCACGCAGTTATATCAACCCCATATATGTTATCTGCAACACCAAACAATTGCCAACAATTAATTGTTTCCATTAAAAAATGAACATCTGTTAATTTTAAAATTTTAATTAAATTATTTGATATCATCAAAATAAGATATACATTTGTCAATACTTTCGTCTGAAAGTTGCATGATATAATGTCAGATTCCAAAACTATATAAAGTCAAAAATTTCAACTGACAAAATTACTCTTTTTTCTTCTTTCATATATATTTGAATAAATAATCTTGAGAAAACTCTTACTAGTAGTAATAATATATATATATATCGAAATAAATTTGTGATTATATTAAAAGAGATAAAAGTAAAAATGAAAGATATCTAGAATCAGATCGTAATGACTTAAATCGTAGATAAATTGAGTAAAGCAAGAGTGAAATAATTTGCAATAGGGGGCAGAGCCACTGTATTGTTAGGGGGTTCATTCGAACGCTCTTCAGCAAAAATTATATTATTTATATATAGTTAAACTAATTTCTTTTATGTATATATAATAAATGTCGAATGTCTTTTGAACCTTCTTAATTAAATTCTGACACCGTTACTGAATTTGAATATGTAAAATGTCAAGATGAAATATGTAGATGACTAGATGCTCTAGAAATAAGGTATGAGAGGTTGACTATGATTAATATAAAATCAAGAGGTAAAGATATATTTTGACCAAGAATAAAGATAATTAGATTGCAAATTATGATGAACCTATAACTTTTTGAAGATATAACTCTAAACTAGAGAATTTTGAAATCGTGAATTAAAATAGAAAATTAGTGTATAATCTTATTTTTTTAATTTTACGACTTTCAATTATTTTCTTTAGTCTAAAGCATTGTATATTATCGTATTGTTGCTACTACTTTCATCTCCATTAATATCATCATGACTTACAATATTATTGTTCTTTTTTTTTAACTTGATTTTTCATATATTTTCTTGAACAAATAATCCATCAAAAATAATTTTATATATTCATGAAGCAAAAATAAAATTGCACACATATTTTATTTTCTCCTAATAAACTAATTATAATATCATTTTTTATTAATACGCGGCGCTCTGCTTTTAAGTCACCGTTTTGGGCCCACCTTTCCCGGGCCCATCGGCCCAATAAATGTCTCTCACGTGGGCCCACTAATATTTCGGCTCCCGTGCCAATCCTCCTCGTGTTCCTGGGAAATTCTAGGCTCTCCAATAAATTAATTAATTAAAATAAAAAAAAACATAATATAGTAGTTATAATAAAATTTATTAAATTAAAAAAAGAAAACTCACTATTATTATATGCCATTATCTTGGAGTAACGTAGTTTATTATATGAGTATAGGAAAAAGTTATATTATTTAATTTTTTTGTTATAATTTAACTATAAATTTATCAATTAAATAAAAGAAAATTAATTGAGATCTATTTCTATCGTATTTATGATGCGCCTCATTACTTTAATTTTATTTATATCAAATAAATGAATTTAAACTAAATTAGATGCACATAAAAATTCATGTAATGGACCTTTAATTTAATAAAATCATAGTGTAGATACTATCATTTAATATTTTCTTATAATGAATCTTCCAATTGAACAAACAATTACATACAATAAGAATATACCATCAAAACAGTATCAAACAAACAAAAAAAAACTACTATGATTTGTTAGTGGAACTAACTTTAATATTATTATAATGTACCAAACACACACTTGATTATTTTCTTGAAAAGGGTGTTTCTTCAAAGGGAAAAGGAAAAAAAAGTTAATTTAGACAATTCTTTTGTAAAACTACTTAACAAATTCTCACTAATTAATACACTAAGCCATAATAAAGTAACTAAGCAAGCCTTTCTTTTCTTAGATTGCTTCTATTACCATAATAAAATATTCTATTTCCCATATTACATGTTCTTCCCAATAATAATGCTCTTTCTAAGATCTCATTCAAATATGAAATGGAGGTTAATAAGTAAATGTTTTCTTTTGTCTAATATTACAATTTTTTCTACTATTTCTATCGACGGAACCTTATACGATATCAATGCTAATTAGTGAGGCTCAAAGATAAGTACCAAATGACAAATATAAAATTAGAAAAAAATTGATTTACTTATTATTTTCTTTTGCACAATTTGATATACAACGTTCAGACTTCATATTTATTATTTTTTTAAAAAAAAAATCTCTTTGTTTATAATAAAAAAAATTATACTTAGAATTGACACAATTTAAAATTGATCTAATAATTCATTCCTTAAATGGATTGCTAGATCTCCATTTTAGAAGCACTACCAATGATCACGTAGTAAAGATAAAGGGAAAGTTTAATCAACACTTCACGTCCCGAAACATATAGTTAAAATAGCGCTAATAGCTACATGTGTTGCTCGAAGAATTGAAATTACATTACCATATTATCAAATATTATAAAAGAAACTTTATTTTTAAAAATTTCTTTCATTTATTATGTCGTCTTACTTCAGTTTTCAATCACATTTTTACTACGATTTTTCTCCAAACAAAAAACTTTCATAATAGATATATTTTTCACTATCATATTGTTCTTTTATTACTTATTTTTTTTCTTGATAAGAAAACTATGTTCACATCAAAAATAAATATATAGTCCAAATAAGATGGGGTTTAATTTAATGTTCACTTTGACTAAACCTCTGAAAAAATCCAGCACTAATCTGTACTTTTCAAATTAATTTTTCTTTTATATAAATTGGGTACAATTAATTAATATTAATTAACCAAATAAAAAAAAAAGGGTCAAAAAAGGACAAATATCCCAAATAAAAAAAATACATTTTTCTGATCTTCAGATTCAGCTTCTACATTTTCTCCTCCATTTTTTTACTTTTATTCATTCATTCACACACATACACAGAGTCGCACACCCGCCCTTTTCATCTCTCTCACCATGTGAAGTTTTTTCTTTTTCTGTTTTTATAAATGAGTACCCAAAGTTGAGATCTTTGTATCTTAGTGGCTTCTATTCTATCTCAGTTTCTCTCAATTTTTATTTTTTGGGAAGAAATACAACAAATAATCAACATGGGGTTTCTGTTTTTTCACTGAAAGCACATGATTCTTACAGTTTTTTTTTATAGACAAATGCAAAAATAAATTGTAATGGGGTTTCTTGTTTTTCACTGAAAAAGCACATGATACTGTGTTGTTGTTTCAGTGAGATTTTGGAGAGTGGCTGCAGATGAAGATGAAGGGTTATTCATTCTTTACTGCTACTCTCATTGTTGCTGTTTCCATTTGTTTCAGCTCAATTCATGCTGATTCTTTATCAAGAGACTCTTTTAAGTCCATTTTAGGTGAGACATTTGATAATTATGATGTTTCTTTGCTGTCTGTATTATGAAAAAAAAGGTGAATTTTTTATATGGGGTTTATTTATTTGAAGGGACTTCGATACTAGTGATGATGTTATATATGCTAAAAAGAAAAACATGGGTTCTTGTAATGAGATTATTTGATCGTTGAAGCTTCTGGTCTGTATTATGGAAAAAGGTTATTCTTTCATATGGGGTTTTTCTGTGCTGGTGGTTTTGGTTCCTTTTAGAGCTATATGATGCTAAAAAGATGAAAAGAATTGGGTTGTTGTAATGAAATTTATTATCATTGAAGTTTATTGGCTGTCTGTATTATAGAAAAAGGTGAATTCTTTGATATGGGATTTTTTATGTGTTGGTGGTTTTGGTTCTTTTAGAGCTATATAATGCTAAAAAGATTAAAACAAAAAAAGTTGTAATGAAATATTTATCATTTAGGCTTCTTGGCTGTCTGTATTATGGAAAAAGGTGAATTCTTTGATATGGTTTTTCCTGTGCTGCTGGTTTTGGTTCTTTTAGAGCTATATAATGCTAAAAAGATTAAAACAAAAAAAGTTGTAATGAAATATTTATCATTTAGGCTTCTTGGCTGTCTGTATTATGGAAAAAGGTGAATTCTTTGATATGGTTTTTCCTGTGCTGCTGGTTTTGGTTCTTTTAGAGCTATATAATGCTAAAAAGATTTAAAAAAAAAAGGTTCTTGTAATGAAATATTTGTCATTGAGGCTTCTTGGCTGTCTGTATTATGGAAAAAGGTGAATTCTTTGATATGGTTTTTTCTGTGCTGGTGGTTTTGGTTTCTTTTGGAGCTATAATAATGCTAACAAGATGAAAGAATGGGTTCTTGTAATGAAAAGTTCCTCAATTTAGGAATCTGAGATTTGTTTTTATATGCTTTTAGTGCAATTCAGATGTCATTGTCTAATTTATTTAAGGGGCAACTTTGTTTGGAGTATATGATTTGAACTTTCTTGGTTGTTATGAAGTTTTGGTATTAATACTTTAATGGTCATATTTTAACAACTATGCTTAATGCTTTCTTAATTTATCTCAGGGTAATTATGTTTTTACTATGTGAGTTCTGTTATAAAATTGATGTACTTGTTTATTTTGGCTAGAATGATCACTTGTACATCTGAAATGAATCCATAAGGCATTTTGATGATCTGTAAGGACTTCTAGATGATGGTCAAATTAAGGCTCTTTTAGATGATGTGGTCCTCTTTTTAGATATCTCTAATTGTGTGCAAAATTACAGGGGAAGGAAATTTGGAATCATGGGAGGATGGAGTATTGCACTCAACAGATATGGCACAAGCACCAGGTGGGCATGCAAGCATGCTTGTGCTGGCGGGAAACAGGACGAGGAGGCCAGACATTCTTTCTGGTTTCCACAAATACAGAGATGGATGGGATATTGCCAATAAACACTATTGGGCAGTAAGCACCATTCTCCTCTTTTTTTTGTCCATCTTTTGTAATTGATTTATCTAGGAAAATTTATAGCTATGTATTTCTTTGACGTTTTTACTGTAATTTAGGAACTCTGATCCCTGCATTGCTCACTGCTTATTGGTACTTATACAGTTTGCTGTCTATGTCGAGGCTCACAAAGGGGTTACAGTGGCCTGGGTTAGAGTCATGATCTAACATGGTGGGCTTAGTTAAGAAATAAGGTTGCGGCCTTCCTATGAGCTATAGTTTTTCGTATAATGGTAAACACTAGGTCATGGGTTTGATTTTCAAGAGCAACATGTTGCACGAGACAGGTGTTGGGAGGAGGCTTCTTGGGTAACACCAACGACAAGGCCCATGCAGGGCTGGTGTGACCTTGATTGAAGTCATGATCTAACATGGCAGTTGCTTGGTGGGCTTAATTAAGAAATATTGTGCCCTTCCTTATAGCTATAGCTTAGCAATAGCTTTTAACACATGGGAAGTGCTTGATCCTAACACAGTTGATCAAGTTTCTTGTCTAAGCTGCAATAGTCTTCTTTTTGTTTTGGATCATAATCAATTGTATCATATCTTACTTCACTACCGTGTTTCATTTGACTGAAATGATGTTGGGTGACTGCAAGCACCCAGAGTGAAGGGCGTTGGCTGGATCTGTGTCTGTTATCTGATATTAGCCCTGCCGTGACTTTAAGCCCAAGGCTATAAGTTGTATATGATCTACTGACCTTCATGAGCAAGTAATTGGTTTTGAGCTGGAATCTGAGAAAGAAACTGCAGAAGATCAGATATTGATTACTTCACTTGAAAAGTTTTCCGTTCTGAGTGAAGAAAATTGCTGGTGAAAGATGGCTTAATACTACTATGAGTGAATTTATGTATTGTCTTCTGTTCTGCTAATATCTAATTTGCTTCCCAGAAGGAGAAGGGAATGTGGTTGGGAAAGAGGATGGGGAGGGTAAAAAGAGGCCCGTGAAAGTTAGATCGATTACATAAATAGTTCAAATATAGATTTTAAACATCTAAGTTATAAGTATATTTTTGCATTTAACAAAGGATGATTTTGCATATGTTATGGTGCAAAATCTGCATAATTGGATAGCTGTGTCTAAGAACATGTTCCTCTTCTAGAGAGTTTTCGGATTCCTTTTCTATTTATGATGGATCAAAATAGATATAATGGATTGATATAGCTGACCTTAATTAGTTTGAGATTGAGGTGTAGTTGATTGGTTCATTGATTAAAAATGATTCCTCTTTAGTGTTAGGTTGCATTGGGAGGCTACATGAATATCTACAAAAGACTAATGAGGTTATGAACTTAAACTCAAGTCCAAAGATCAGCTAATTTATGTGCAAATATTGTGGGTTGATACTGATCTTTTGCATATTGTCTTTTTTCCCCCCTGCATATTGTCTTGAAACCCCATTTTCGTTTAGACAACTTCGTACACCCATTATACATCTCCGGATGAGCTTGCTTTTACTGTTTAGTTGGGATTTTCATTTGGAAGGCAATGATCTTATGAGAATTTTGACGTTGGTTCTACAGTCTGTTGGTTTTACAGGTGTTGCTGGTGTCATACTTGCTCTGCTTTGGTTCATTTCTTTTGGATTGGCTCTTGCAGTGCATTATTGCTGCGGGTGGAAGATCAATATTAGAGAAGGAGAACGGCGTTTTTCAGAGAGAATTTGCCTGATCGTGCTTATTATCCTGACATGTGCTGCAGTGTAATAATCTAACACCTGACTTGTTGCTTGCTGTATGCATATGTTCTCTCATTTGAATTATCACGAGGCCATCCATAAGTTTTTGGTATTCTTGATTAAATCAATGAAATACATCCAATTTCTTGACTTGTTAATTCTCTTTTGTGCAAAAATAATCTTTTCCGATCTTGCAATCTTATCAACTTGAAATTGTAACGCTTTATCATGCACTATGTTTTGTTCATAAACTTATGACGTATCCTCTGCTAGATTATCAATGTGTCTTTAAGCACCTGGCTTACGCAGGGCTTGCAACTATTTGGAAGTTTTAGATTTCCTAGTCAATAGGATTTTACCTTGTTGGATTAAAAATACTTTTTCTTTTTGCCTTGGATTAACGAAGGACATAAATCTTGCTCATTAGAAAAACTACTGATGGATGTTTCTTATTTAACCAACAGTATCGGGTGCATTCTTCTTTCTGTTGGACAAGATGATTTTCATGGTGAAGCATTGGACACTCTAAAATATGTTGTAAACCAGTCAGATTACACTGAACAGACATTGAGAAATGTAACACAATACCTGTTACTCGCAAAAACTGTGAATGTGGCCCAGATTTTCCTCCCTTCAGATGTTAAGGAGGATATTGACCGCATAAATGGAGACCTGACTTCTGCAGCAGGTACACTTGAGGAGAAGACAAATGAAAACTCAGGAAAGATACGAAGGGTCTTCAATGCTGTGTATGCCTCGAATTTAATTTGCTAGTACTCTTCAGTGTTTGTTTTTGCTTCAAGGTCTGATATTAATATGCAATGGCACTTTTCAGGCGGTCAGCTTTGATTACTGTTGCTGTTGTTATGCTTCTCATCACTATTCTGGGTCTTTGTATGTATTACTATACCAAGCTGTACTTTTAGTCTCAAACTTTCACGTCTTACACATTAGTTTTGAGACTGAAATCGCATTTCTTGCAGGCCTCTCTATCCTTGGCCATCAACACACAATTCACATGTAAGCTTCTGTATTCTGTGCTTAAACAATTAGCGTGTCCTTTTTTCTCAAATACTCCCCATTGCCTTACAATCCAATTCTCTGATGCAGATTTATCATTAGCGGATGGTTGCTGGTGGCAGTTACATTTATTCTCTATGGAGTTTTTGTCATCATTAACAAGTAAGAAACAATGTCTAATATTGAGTATTCATGGAAGTACAAAAGCTTATATTTTCTAGTATGTTGTTCAGACATTTCTAAAATGTCAACGATTGTCCATTGTATCCTTCAAATTAGTATTTTTCGTAAGGATCCAATACAGATGTGGCAGCATTTTCAAAGAGTCCGAGCAACATGAATTTTCCATTCTTTTGTTTTCTATTCTTTTCCTTGTTCCTGGGCTCGCAAAATGCTTTCTTTGTTGCCTATCGGTCAATGAAGTGAGATGAAAAGGTGCTTGATGATTTCTTTACATCTGCTAAGACTTGATGGGCATAGAACTCCGTACCTCTGCTGATCCTTTGAAATAGTCGAGATGTTCGCAAGATATTTGACAAAACCGTTGTTCAGCTCTCTTTGTTCAGTCTACCATACATTTGTGCAGTGTTCCTGCAGCATGGGGAGTAAATTCCTGGACATGCTTAGCTTTCTCAATGAGTCGATCTGTTTCATTTATGGTTTTAATAAGAATGTAAAAGGGTTAATAAGACTAGTTCCAAGATTTGGAGTCGCTGATCGACATGTTTCTTTTTTTCTTTTTGGTTCCAGTGCAATTTCAGACACTTGTATGGCAATGGGAGAGTGGGTGGACAATCCTCATGCTGAAAGTGCTCTTAGCAACATCCTTCCATGTGTTGACCCAAGAACTACAAACCAGACACTATTCAAGAGCAAACAAGTCACCGTTGGTCTCGTAAATATTGTCAACGGATTTATTGACACCTATGCAAATTCCAATCCGTCTAATCATCTCAATTCAAATTACTATAATCAGTCAGGACCCGTCATACCGCATCTCTGCTATCCATATGACTCGCAATTGCAAGATCTTCCATGCCCGGCTGATCAAGTGTCTATGGCAAATTCTTCAATGGTAAGTATTAATGTTTCTCTTCTCCCTTTGTCACCCTGCTAAGAAAACTTTATCAGAGGAACAAAAACCATTTACTCTTCTACAATAGTTTTATTTTATGTTGCTCGGACTCTTCAAAAATGTCTTGCCTCTGCTACATACCTGATCCTCATAAAGTAGTGTATTTCTGGAGGATCTGACATAGGTGAAGCAACATTTATGGAGAGTCGGAGTAACATAGTTTTAGTTGAAAGTTGACTACTGATTCTATATGCGAAAGAAATTCAAGTCGTTTGTCAATGAAAGTGAATCAGCATGTTCTAGATATCGTGTTTTGGGCATTCAATATTTTGCAGGCCAATTAAACCTACTTTTGCAATAATTTCCAGGTTTGGCAGAATTATACTTGCAATGTATCTGAGGCAGGAATTTGTACTAGCGTCGGGAGGCTAACACCCGACATGTACGAGCAGCTGGTGGCAACAGTCAACATTAGCTACGCTCTCGAACATTATGCACCCCCACTGCTCAATCTCCAGAACTGCAATTTCGTCCGTGACACATTCAATAACATCACAACCAATCACTGCCCTCCATTGGAACACCATCTCCGAGTCGTTAATGCAGGGTTAGCCGTTATCTCAGTTGGAGTCATGCTAAGTCTCGCGTTGTGGATAGTATATGCAAACCGCCCCCAAAGGGAGGAAGTGTTTGCGAACCTCTCTTCGCGTATAAAGAGCAGCTGCAATGGCAAGAACATTAGCTGCAGCAATAGTAACATTGACTTGTCATCAAGAGGCACAACTCCAAAAATTGGAGTGTAGATATATAGTACTCCATAGTTTTCAGCATAGGGAAAAAAATGTAGAAATCTTGTGGCGTGAGATTTATTTTGATCTCTTTATAAGCCTTTTGTTCAATGTACGAGGCAAAGCACCATATTTTTGAGCAGGGGATTGATAGCCATTTTATTTCATGTCTTGTAGTATATGTGTATGGAACAGTGTTAAATCAAAATGTTGTGTTTTGGTATATTTCATGTCTAAAGTTGGAAACTTTTACTGTTCTTGTCAAGTGAAAAAATAGCAGTTAATTTCATGTGTAGTATTTTTTTTTTTGGGAGGGGGGGTTGTGTGTTTCCCAATAGGTGTTTGAACTAAATTCGAATCGTGCATTGTGGGGTTCATTTGGGGATGATGCTCTCAACAGAGATTTTTTTGAATCGTGCATTATAGGCCCCATTTGGGGATGATACTCTCAACAGAGATTTTTTTCTTCCTCAAGACTCGAACCCGAGATCTTTGATTAAGGGTGAAGTATTCCTATCGTCACAACCCAATTTTATTTAATATATAGATAGTGGACTTCAAAAATATATTTATTTAAATTTAAACAAAATTAAGTAGTTATTTATATAGCGCTGAAATCGAGCAAAAGAATAACATGCACAGTTAAATTGTTTACTGTGGGAACTTGAGTAGGATATTCTTAGTTGTTACCGAAATTTCTGAAACTTCAAAGTCAAATTTGGCCTTTTATCTGTATTTAATCATTTTTTACATGGCTTAGATGTCTCTGCACAATATTTTAATTTCACACAAATTTTTAGTCATGAATTGTTCTGTGCTTTTGCTATTTTTGATTTTATCATTTTTAGTTTCTGTTTCAAGTGGATCTCAGAAACGTATGATTCTTCGAGCAATCATAAAGGAGGTGAATAACAAAGATGGTGACTTTGCTGTTGATTTGAATGCCACCAACTTTGATTCTGTACTTAATGACACTCCAACCCCTTATGCCATTGTTGAATTTTTTGCTCACTGGTTAGTTCATTTCCCCCAAAAATTGCATCCTTTTGATTTGGGGTTTCAAGAATAGCATGTTTCTTATGATTATTAGAGTAGATGAAGTTGTTATTTCAGTTTTTTTTATTTGGGGTTTCAAGAATTACATGTTTCTTGTTGAAATTGTGGTTACTGGAGTAGATGAAGTTATCTATTGCTGTTATTTCAAGCATTCCTTTTTTCTTGTTGAAATCATGGTTATTGGAGCAAATGAATTTATTTGAGTTGTTTTATTAGTTTGTTTCTAAATTGGGGATAGGGGAAACGACGGTAGGAGATTACAAGATGGGAATGAAACACTCACCAACAAGATGGGAATGAAACACTCACCAACAAGGTAAAAGTTTAGTTAGTCAACCCGCTGAGCTGCTGAGCTACTGAGCTACAAAGATTTTCTGTTCTTTTCGGTTATGTTTTTCAAATGGAGTTGTTTAGATGATTCTTCTCTAGTTGTAAAGATCTCTTTCTGATGAGAGAATTACACTAAATAGCTGGTGGATTTATAATACAATCAGTGTAATTGATCTTTCCAGCTCGGAAAAGTAAATAGTGAATCCGACTGTCTAGTAGTGAAGGTCCCTTTTTAATGAAAAAATAGCTGGTCACCCAAACAATTAAACTAAAAATAGTTGGTGGATGTATAATATATGTACAATCTATCTATACCTGCTAGGAAGGAAAAGTAAATAGTGAATCCGACTAGCTAACTGTAAAGATCCCTTTTTGATGAAAGAATTGAGCTAAATAGCTTGCCACCCAAATGCTTACACTAAAAATATCAGATGTATGTATAATATATGTACAATCTATGTATAATTTGTATACCATCTATGAAAAGAATATAGTGAAATCCAACCGCTAGTCGTGTAAAGATCACTTTTTGATGATCTACTGGTGTAATGTGAAAGTAATATCTATTATAGCAAATTCTGGGATGTATATACTGCAGGTAGTTTGTATATAAAGAGTCTGCTTTGGGAAAATTCCTTTTCCTTTTCCTTTTTACTAGGTATGGTTTAGGATCTCTTCTTTCTTTTGAGTTTCGGTAATTATGGGGAAGCTGGTGAGCAAACAAGATTGTAGGTTTTGGGGGGAAATATAAAGAATGTATCTTTTTATTTGCCTCCCTTTGGATCAATAGGAAACATAGATTGGCTTGATAGTTCTCGGCATAGTTCATTTTAATCGTGCTATATTCAAAAACATGTGCCAAAGCTTTGTTGTCATGTCACAATGAATGAAAAGGTGATTTATTGTTTGGAAAAAATGATATCTTACCTTTTTTTACTTTGTTGTCATCGACTTACATATCTTGATGTTGTCAAAGGTAATTAGTGTTTTGTATTCCTCTATTAAGCCATATTTGATTCTTACTTGAAGCAATTTTATTTGTCGTGCAGGTGTCCTGCCTGTAGAAATTATAAGGTATTATCTCTACCCAAAAGGGTTGATTAGTTTAAAATTTTTGACTGGTTTCGGTGTAGATTTGGGCATTAGATCTTATATTTTGAGTTTTAAAATGGTGGATGAAATGGGATAGACGGAATAGTTTTTTCTGCTTGTAAAAGCTTTTACTATAGTGTTTCTTATAGAAAAAGCAACAATTTTGCAGCCACATTATGAAAAGGTTGCGAGACTCTTCAATGGGGCAGATGCTAGTCATCCAGGAGTCATATTGATGACAAGGGTAGATTGCGCATTGACGGTATTGATCTATGCCATCTTTATGCTTCTAAGGAAATGTTCTGTAGTATTAATGATCTTCTACTTTTACTTGATGTGTTCTTCTACACCAGCAGGAAGCATAAACCTTTTCCATTTTCTGATCATTTCCTGTGTTAATGAAAACTATTCATCTTTCCTTAGGTATTAATGATTTGAAAACTGTTTCTTATCAAATGTAGGTTCACGAGTATGTTATTTCTCTGTCCTATGTGACTCGAGAGAAAATCAGAAGTTATTCGGGGGTTCGTAGCATCCCTGTTTCAGTCTCTCTCCGAGGGAATGCAAGGTCGTTGACATTATGACTATTGAACGCCTTTTGGCTGATTAAGCTTTCCAAATTAGTACTTTTTCTAAATTAGTATCGTTTTAGTTTTTTGATCTTTCCATTTCAGTTGGTCAGATGTGGAGTAAATGAATTTTGCTTAAATAGATTTGACTCATGTATTGCTAGGTTCCTCCCATTTCATTCGGAGATGACTCGTGCATTGCAGCCTTTCATTTAAATGTGCTTTCTTATTTCTTTTTACTTAAACTAACTGATTTACTACCATTACTGATCACCTTTTTGGCAACACAGATAAATTCTAATCTTTGTGACAAGTTCTCTGTGCGACGTTTCCCAATGCTTTATTGGGGCCCTCCTAAGAAGTTTGTCGGCGGTGTTTGGGATCCAAAATTAGAAAAGAGTGAAATACTTCCTATTGAAAATGGACGAACTGCTGATATCTTGCTCGAGTGGATCAACAAACAATTGGGAAGGTATAAATGCTTGTTGTAATATGCTTTTATATTACAAATGTTGTGTGTGTGTGTGTATATATATATATATATATGCTTCGTGTAATATCTTTCTCTGATTCTGTCTTTGACTACACATTCTTCTTTACATATACTTTACAATCTCAGACTCATATAGCTTCGATGATGGAAAATACGAGAAACATCATCTTCAGGCAAACACTTCAGATATGGACCAGGTTACTGGAGCTTGATTTTGAGTTCTTAAACGAAATTTAAGCTGCCTCTTATATACTTCTTATTTCGGCAAAATTTTGCTTTTTGAAGATTGCGAAAGCTATACATGATGTTGAGGAGGCAACATCTACTGCCTTTCGTATTATTTTAGACTACAAGGTAAAGAGCTGAACTTTGTGTCTTTGTCAGATCCATAATTTTTGTGAAAGGTTCCATTTTAAGGGTTTTAGCCACCAATCCATGCAGATGATTATACCAGCAACTCGGGCATCACTTATAAAGTTTCTGCAACTTTTGGTGGCTCATCACCCTTCTAAGAGGTTTTCTCCTACTTTTCATTTTTGGCGTTGTTGTAGGCTTGTAGGTGTTCCTTGTGTTCCCCTTACATGTGGAGTCGTATCTTTCTACTAGATGCCGAAAGGGGAGTGCTGATGTACTTGTTAACTTTGATGATCTGTGTCCATCAGAGACGATGTCAGTTAATAACGAGGAAGCTGAAAGTTGTAGCCAAAAGGGCGCCCTTGAAAATTACCATATTTGTGGTAAAGAGGCTCCTCGTGGATATTGGGTGGGTACATAAGTCATCTTCTTTTCTGTATCTGATGCATGTAGTGTCATTATCCATTTATGTATTTTGAACTATCACTGCTTCATGTCCCACCTCAAAGTGCTTGACTACCCACACACAGTACAATGGTGCATGGTCCGCCTATTTTCTTCAGACTTTTTCTGTTTCAGTTTTCTCATAGAAAGAGGGAATGTATTTGATTTAAGTGTACAACTAAAGCTGTTCAAAGTTTGTTTATGAAATCTGTTTTATACTGCAGATGTATTGTCGTGGCAGCAAGAATGATACTAGAGGATTTAGGTAATGGATCGTTTATGTAGTCTCCTCTTCATATGTGTTGCAAATTTCTGATAGTATATCCACAAAATTTGCTTTGACAATTTCCTTGGCTACATCATTGTTGTTTCTTTTGCAGTTGTGGTTTGTGGGTTTTGTTACACTCACTCTCCGTAAGGGTCGAAGATGGAGAAAGCAACTTGGCGTTTAGAAGTATATGTGATTTTATACACAACTTTTTCATTTGCGAGGAATGTAGGCAACACTTTCATGATGTGTGTTCAAGGTAAAATGCTGTTGAGGTTCTTTCTGTGTCTCAATATTTTCTGTCTGAGTGTTTTCAAATTTTCAGCGTATCTAGTCCGTTCAAGAAAGCACGTGATTTCGCCCTCTGGCTGTGGAGTGCACACAACAAGGTCAACGAAAGACTAATGGAAGAAGAAACATCTCTAGGAACGGGCGATCCAGAATTTCCAAAAGCCATTTGGCCTCCAAAGCAGCTTTGTTCCTCATGTTATATCAGTCCAAGCAAAACGAGCAAGGAAAATAGTAAGATTGATTGGGATGAGGATGCGGTCTTCAAGTTTTTAGTCAGTTACTATGGAAAAGAACTCGTAACTCTCCAAAAGGAAAAGGAACAACAAAGTGTCGGTCAGACTGAAAAAATAGTCGTTGAAGAGGTGGTAGCCACAACACATGCAGTCGTCGTTCCAGTGGGAGCTGCATTGGCTATTGCAGTTGTGAGCTGTGCATTTGGAGCGCTTGCCTACATCTGGCGCTCAAGACAAAAGAATCGGAAGTATAAGTACATACACTCTTTAAAGAATATATGATTATTGTGCCAGTATATAAGAGATGGGAGGAGTTTCTACTTCTGGTAAGTTGACATTCTTATCTTTTTCTCTTACCTGAACATATTTCAGGCCGCGAAGAAGCTGGAACTGAGTTTGTTAGACGAGCCATATCCGCTCATTGCTGTAATTATAGTTGACAAACAAGTCAATCGAGGCTTATAGGTAACGCGTCGAGGGATTGTAATGTATCACTTGTACCGGAAATTCTTACACTTCTTTCGTGTGCCCTATTTTTTTCCAGACGTGGTGTACAGATTTACGTATTTAAGTGTCTGAGTAAGAAATTATTCGAGAACCTGCATTTTCATCCTTCCTTTATCGAGCTATTTCTGTCTAGTTTTGTATGTTTTTCTGATGAGATAATGGTCAAAAACACGCTTGAAATATCATGTTTTGTGAGTTTCTTATCTGATCTGTAGGTGGTCACTTTCCCTTCTTAAACTATCACTATCGATTGTTCCCTTTTTTTCTACCTGATAGTTGATGTGTGTTTTCATGAATAATTTTCGATAGTTTAGGTAAGTACCACGCGAAAACGTAATATTTGAGGTGTGTTTTTAACTAACTACTTTTTGATTCTATAGCTTGTCAAGATTACAGATACTATTAGGTCTTGTTTGTGGAATGCCATTTCCAAGTCAGTTACACAAACTTATGCTGATTATGATTACCTTTTTGTTTCATTACGATCATATCCAATGGAATCTTATTAGCGGAATCTAGAAAAAAAACAAAGTGTACGTGAATTTTATTTCTACCTCATTACAAATTCCATCGTTGTGGCCATCTGGTAGTATTGCAATATTTACTTCATATTCATGCAAATAGTTGACCCTTTTACTCTCTCCCCTCATGCGTAATATCGATAACTTATGGCAAAATTTAAAATTTTCATTAAGGGGATTAAAACTATATGCACAGTAAACAAACTACAGGCTAATGAATGCAACATCTATTATATATTCAAGAAAATAATTGATCACGTGTTATACATGTTAGTGGGGTCGGACGAATCTTTTTTGCGATTTTGCGTTCTCTAACATCCTACTCATAGTATTCATCTAGATTACATACAAATATTTTTTTCTTTACTGAACACTAAAAAATAATTTTAAAAAATCATATATTTTTTGAAAAAACATTTCACTTTCCTAACACATTTTATCCTATTTATTAGCCCCTTGTTACAAAATTGATCCCACATAAAGAAAGCATGATGGAGGAAACTTCCTAATTTATCTATAACTAATAAAAAATATGTCTTATTTTGCCAGGTGGCAATTAATCTATAATTCAATAATTGAAGTAATTTAGCTATCAGTTTCTTTCTTTTTATGTTTTTAATTTTATTTTATTTTTATTTATTTATTTTCGTTTGGCTGGCTGCAATTGGATTCATGCAAATTGTCATCATAAAGATAATGTCCAAACTTATCGAAGACACGCAACTTCATAATATCCGGGAGAGTGACAAGTCCTCATGTTACGTTTCTCTTTTTATTAAATTATCGTTTATTCTTATCATTAAAGTTTTCTATGAAATATATAAAATGTCTTCTCTTTTAATCAAAATTTTTTATTTGAGCTTTGCGTATATATAATCAAAGTGCACATATATCATTTAAGTCATATTTATTGTGTGTAAAAATTTACAAGTCTACCTAATATCTAGCTAAATTCAGACAAAATATTTTAAATTTCAGTCATATGTACGTAGATGTGCAAATTTTTACCATGAAATTGTTCTAAAATTATGATCATACAAACATTTTAAAGTATGAATACGTGTCAAATTACAGTATACAAATGATATATATATCACAAAATATATAAAGCAATCTTGATAGTTGATTGTATAAGAAGCATTTTTTCTCTTAATTGGACCTTAAATAATATGAATATGAATATTGAACACAACAGCGCAAAAAGGACTTGTGATAACGAATGTTCCCCTTTTGATAATGATGGATTTTAGTTCTTTGAAATGTACCTCTTTTCTTACTTGAGTTGTGAACAACATTAATTGTGATAATGAATTCTAGTTTATTTTTTTGAAAAAAAAAATCATACACTATGATCCCATTAGGTATTGAATATTTATTCACAACACGTTTCGAATTTAATAATCCCCTAAAAGTAAAATATAAATTTATTGATTTTTTTAAGGGAAAGAAAAAGCAATGAGCTTTTGTTTCAATACACTATTCTTGAACGACTGAGAGCCAAACCTTCTTTTCACACTATCGGAAAGAGGACCGAAACCTACCACTGAAAGACTTGATTGAAACAAAGATGGGTTGACATCTCCCAATTAAAAGAGTTTCATTAAGTAAATATTATTTGATTATCTTTCACCAGCGTAGATATAGAATAACTTTATCTATCAAATTTAAATAGATAAAAAAGAAATCACATAGTATTTGTCTCCGATTCGTTGATTTTTTCAACCATAAATCACCAATAGAGAAATTGTGCTAGGAAAAAGATTGCATATAAATATATCATATAAGGGAAAACTAACTTGCCACCTTTTGTATTCCCATAAATGTGTTCATTTGCTGAACTTTAATCAACTGTACAAAGATTTCTAACTAATCCACAACCTTGAAACTTTCCTAATTGGAAACTTGAAATCTTTTTCCTTTTTAGACTTTTGACCTTTTTTGTTTTTTGATACTTCTTCAATCTACAACAACTAAGCACCAACTGCATGACGCAGTCATCCGTCCTCTCTGCAGCAAATTATACGCAGCAGGACGCTGTAGTAAGAGGAGAGCAAATGTGAACTAGCATGTATGTAGGTACTTTCAAGGGGCGTCAATGATGGGAGGTTGATGTGAGAGCACCATGGGGCCAGATTCGTCATCAGACGAGGAGATGGGCAGAATAGCCTGTGTTGTAGAGGATGAAAAAGTTTAGTCAGCTCAGGTACGGGATCGAGGAGGAATGTAAGAGGAATAGGTGGTAGCTCAACTCACCTGCTGGCGTTGGGGACGGTGGCAAGAGCTCACTGCTTTCATTATGATGTATATAGGCAGAACAATGCCAGCAATCCTCAGCAGTAGTAGCTGTGTGCAAAGGGTAATAAGTAAGAAAACAATCGAAAAGAACACAACAACGTAATTCCCACTTTTTCTAGTTTAGCACCCCTTACCATGACCAACGGAAACGAATAGTCCTCTGCTTGATTCATTATGATAGGAAGAGTATGCCGTAAAACCAGAAGCAGCATAAACTGTTTAAAAAGGGAACAAAACGACAGAATCAAATTGCTGCACTTAAATATAGAAATCGCCTAAACAGGATAACACGAGTTGGCAGATCACATTTAAGTTTGTCCTGGCACAAAAGTAAGTGATTGAAGAATCTCGTGTTTTCTTTTCATAAGTCATAACTAAAGGCACTAGCGTGTGCGCGTGAGATGTGTGTGTCTGTGCAAGGACGGAACTATTTTTTGGGTATGTATAGTAAATGTTGAACCCCTTTTGGCTTCTTTTTGTGTTTACTTCTTCATAGTTTGAACCTCCTTAGTGAAAATCGTGTGTGTGTATATGACAGAGAGAGAGAGAGAGATATTACGATCATTGTGACTGAACGACAACACATCATGCTTCTTGATGTAGAGACTGCATAGTCATCATCATAGTCGTCGGAGTCGATGAAATCACGATCAGTTGAAACGACTGCTATCAGACGAGGGTTATTTAAGTCTCTTCTAACAATTCCCCAGTTTCCCCTGAGTAAAGCACCACAACACATGGTAAGAGAAAAGCAATATGGGATATGGAACAGAATGTTCAATTTCCTAATAATAGCAAAAGCAAGACGAAGAAAGATACCTAAAATTCATTGGGATGCCTCCAAGTCGAAAAATGGGAGGAGGAGCTGTATAACCAGGCCTAAAAGGCTGTAATCAACATAAAGCCAACATAAGGATACAAATGGTCAACAGTAACTAGTACATGGAGAAAAGGCTGATGTCATCAAAAACACTTCTAGCCTGTAAGTTACGTAAAGATTACCCACCTGGTGGCATATCTCACAAATGGTATCACCCTTCTCGTTACACCACCTTTGCACACATCTCCGATGTGCATACTGAAAGAAAACCAAGCACAAACATGAAGCAGTTGCAGAACACATTATGAGTAAAAGATAAAGAGTAAAAATGTTAGAATACAGAATTCGGGAGACACAGGAACTAGGTAGAAGAGTCTCAAGTTCAAAGTTAAAAAGACATGCCGACGACTATTATGTGAGCATCACAGTAGAATCAGACATTGATAGAGCACTTTGAAAAAGTAAAGTGAATAAACAGACAGGAACATCTCTAGCTAACGAAAGCCAAAAATTTAGCAATGTCAGCAATCATCTCTAATTAAGCAACTATGTGTATAGAACTACTTGAAAATTCATAGCAGGCTCCTTGTTTTAACTCTCTCCACATTATAGGAACCTTGAAAGCACACAGCTTCTTCCCCAACGCACCATGCTCCACCCCGAGAAAAGGTAGAGGGATGATGTTAAAGCATGTCCAACATCATCCGTGTCATGTCACAAAGTAAAATTTTACGACGAATCTATAGGTAGCGCTCAAGACCTTGAGCATGATGTAAAACATTCTAGTGCTAAGGTAGCATGTTGCAGTAATCAACTGTCACCAGAAAAATAATCACAAAATTGAGCCTGAACTTGCAAGTTTAAGTTAATAACACAACAAAAGGACATTGATCAGAAGGAACAAAACGTACTTGTAACAACATCAAACAAATTCTTTTCTTATTTAGGCTCATCATTAGACAGAACCAGTTCCTCAATGGAAATAACATGTGCTCGTGGAAAGTAAACAAATTGCACAGCAATTTTCGAGTAGTAGGAAGACAAAAAAGCACAGAGAGTACTAATTAGGCACAAGTGCACAGCTCATACTTTGATTTTTAAGAATATTATAATAAACTTCTAACGACATAAACCAGCTCAAATAACAGAAAATTTAGAACACCAATAGATAGCATAAAACAACAATTATGCCTCAATTTCAAGCAAATTGGCTTCGACCATAAAACAACAATTACGCCTAATTTAAAGCAAATTGGCTTCGATATATGAATTCCCATTGTCCATGTCGTTCTGTTTAAGCACATCTCAGTCTAATATATAGCATACTGTATATCAAAAGAAAGGAAATAACAGTAACAAGACTCGACAAACCTTCAAGCTACCACAGCAAGAGCAAGGAACTTCCATATTTGAATCCATATCTTCCTCTTGGCATATCCTGCATTCAACCATCTTCCCATGACTCAATAGAGGATCAGAATTCAGGGAAGAGCAATCAGCAACCGAGGTATTCGTTGCTGATGACGCTAGCTCTTTCTGCTTTCTGCTTTCAAGTGCAGCCTCCAAAGTCGATTCAGTTAGCAACCGATCAACCAGAAACACAAAATGATCTCCCATTCTTATGTAACCAATATCAACTAAAAACCACTTTTTAAATTTTTTTTTATGTGACAGACACAATGATGCCTTGAACAATCAGCTTTCCACCAGAATTGCCTGAAAATAGAAAATAATATCATACAAGTTGCCATAAACCAAAAAAGTTGTTCCAGTCAGAATTGTCAAAACACTTGCCAATTATACAAAGTGTAAAAGAGTAATAAATTCATAAAGGAAAAAAACATAATTGATCAAATTTCCAACTACAAAACTAGACTTTAGAAAAAAGCACATGGTTTGAAATAAAAGACACATAACTTTAATTCAAAAAAAAGCATGACAAATTTGAATCAAGGACCAAATAAGGACTTTCATCAAGAACCTTCCTAAGAAAAACAAAAAACAACACACAAAATCCAAGAAAAGTACCCAGATAGAAAAAAAAACTGATCTTCATAAAAAAATTTCAAGCAAAAACAGAAAGAACCATGCAAATAACAACAAAAGGTGTCAAAAAAGATTGAAACTTGAGAACCCTTGATGGCAAAAACTGATCTTTAGAATAAATTTCAAGCAAAAACAGAAAGTACCATGCAAATAACACCAAAGGGTATCAAAAAAGATTGAAACTTAACAACCCCAAATGGCAAAAAGTGAGCTTTTTGAATAAATTTCAAGCTATTAACACACAAACATTAAAAAAAGAAAACACACCCAGATGCCAAAAAGTGATCTTTGATATGAATACAAAGGTGTAACACAACAAACATGAAGAAAAAATAGAGAATTTAAGGGAATATACTGAAAAAAAGAGACTTACAAGAAGGGGATCGGATATCTACAAGCTAAGAAAGGTTCTTTTTTTCTTTTCCAATCTTAAAAAAGATTTCTCTTTTAGAATGAAGCAAGAGATTGAGTGTCCATGTTTGTTTAAGCACTCAAAAATTTCAAAGAATCAATTTAGAAATTGGTAAAAATAATACAGTTTATAAAGGATATTTATAGTGAAGATGTTATTCTACAGATCAAGGATTTAATTTGAAAAAAAAAAAAACAAAAAAGACAAGTTTTTGAACTAAATTAATTTTAAATAAACAAAATAATGAACAGTATCTTTTCAGGTTTCGAGCCATTCAAAACGTGTCTTTCTCCCCTTCGTTTCTCTTTCATGTTAATCGTAATTTTTTTAATTATAAAATTTCAAATTTGAAACACAAACTTTCCTACATGTAGGGAAACCCAGAGAAAAAAATTACTCAATTAGTTATCATTTAAATTTAAAAAAAAAAAATTAGAGTGAAAATGATGAAAATCTGTTAAACTTTGGAAGGAAAAAAAACTGAATTTTGAAAAATTATAATAGTTTAGTATCTAATAGTTTCTCATATTACTATTCTGAAAAAATAAATCACGATCAAACGAGCACTTAAATTATATATATGAACAAATATAATTTTTAATATTGATTTAGTTTAACTTCTATAATGCTTGTAACAAGTTATTACATTATTTTTAGGTTGTAATATTATTACATGCGAATTCAAAATTTATTTTAATAATTAACGTAACCAGCGTACATTGATTAATATTATAATTTAAAATTAATCATTTTATACATATTTATTTTGAATTTTTATTTATAACATGATTTTAGAAAAAATTAATGAATTTACGTGAATTCCTAATTGATCATTTAGATCCGTCCTCAATATTATATTTATTTTTAAAAAAAAAATATTTGTATAGGTCAACTTTAATTTATAACAAAAGAATGCTATTTTGTTTAGTAGTATAAGAGTAGTCAATGAATGATTAGTTCATTAATAACGAAGTTGAAATAATTTTCGGTTTTTTTCAGTTTCAAAACTATAATTAATGTAACTTGACTGAATTAAATTATTGTATGGTAATAATTTTTGAAATGTCTAATTTTATAATGGGAGGAATTAAAAAAAGATAAAACAAACATGAAAAAATAAAGTTTGGAATGAAAATCACATGATAATGCATGTCATTTTCATTTATTTTTTCGGTTGAGATAATGCATGCAAATTTTATTTCCCTAATTTTATTGGTCAAGGTCATGTTAATTAAAAATAATGAAACATCTGGGGTTTTTTTTTCATATAGACAGTTGTTTTTACAATTTATTCATTGTCTTAATTTTAGCATGAAAAATAGAGAATTTGAAAGGAAAAAAAAACTATTTTTATGGAGTAATGACTAATGAAGTTGAAAATAATCTCTATTTTTTCAGTTTCAAAATTATGATTAATGCACTCATCCCCAACTACTAGTTTCATTAATAATATCTTGACTGAAAAAATTATATGAAAAATTTCTCCTTCTTAAAATAAATTTTAAAGACTATTTTATGGACTAACTGATTTCGAACAACGTTTTAAGGTGATTTTTTAAATTATATTAGTATGAAAAGAATTTTTACTTAAATGAATAGTACTCTTCATAGAATTTTTATACTCTCTTCGTTCATTTTTATTTATTTATTACATTATTTTTTGTATATTTAATAATACTTGTCTAATTAGTAAAATTATTCATATTATTTACTGTTTCTTAATCGGTATGTCAAGTCAATAATAAACAACTATTATTGAACAAGAAAATATATTTAATTTATAATTATACCATATTGAATTGATCTAATTCAATCTAGTTTCGAAAATTAACTAGATTGTCAATAATAGATTACCTAAATAAATCAAAAAAAAAAATTTCCAACCAAGATTTAATAATTGATTCATTCTCAACGTCAATAAAGTCCGTCTTCTTGCAATAAAAATGAACAAATATGAGTTTTGACTATCACATCATATTAATTAAGACTAATAAAAAATTTATCTTTTTTTCTTATTGATATTTATTTAAAAATTTATTCGTTATTATCTTAATTTTACTATGAAAAATCGAGAATTAAAAATTAAAAAAAAAAACTATTTCTATGAAGTTGACTAATGAAGTTGAAAATAATCTCCATTTTTCAGTTTCAAAATGTATGATTAATACAACTCATCTCCTAATAATAGTTTCAATTAATGTACTGATAATTACACACACATTATACCTTGACTGAATCAAATTATATGAAAAGTTTCTTCTTTTTATAATAAATTTTAAAGACTATTTTTCAGAATTAGACCGATAAATTTTGATCAACGTCTTAAGGTGATTTTCTTAAAATTATCTTAATATAAAAAAATTGACTTATACAAATAATATTTTTTTATAGAGTATTTATATATTTAAATTAGAATTATGAACATATTGAATTAGCTTCTAATATTAACTAATTAATTTTTAAAAAACAAAACCTAATAATTAAAAATAAAAAAACATAAAATATTGTAAAAGATTTTGGAATGAAAATCACACGATGATGCACGTCATTTTCATTTCTTTTTTTTAGTTGAGATAATGCATGCAAATTTTATTTCCCATGCTATATACATTCTTTTTAACTTAAAAGTTTAAAATGTTATGCCAACTATATTGGCTAAAAGTTTTGGGTTCGAGATGATGATATAATTAAAAATTATTTAAAGGAATGTTTTAGTTCAAGTGATTTTTATACGGAGCAAATTTGAATTAGTTGAAATTGTAATTTGCATAAGTAAAGTCATAATTTGAGTTGAGTTTGAAATTATAGTCATTTAAGTTATTGATGAGTTTCGAATTAGTAATTTATACTATAGATTTAATAAATTTTAAGATAAATATAAAATTAAAATTAAAATTACTATACGTATGCACACACTCGAAACTCATAATTCAAAATCTTATTTTACTCGTGATAATTCAAATATCGAACATGGAACAGAAAAATATTTTATATATAATTCAAAGATAGTGTCTTTCTTTTAAGATAAAATAGAAACGAAATATGTAAGCAGAGCCGATTGCCTTGACTAAGAAGTGTAGAATATTATTATTTTTTTAAAATAGTAAAATTGAACAACAATTTGCAAATTAAAATTTTGCAAACATACAAGTCTAATTCTCCATTTTAATTTATTTGTCTTAGTTTCTTCTTTGATAATTTCCTAAATTTAACGTGTCACATGACATATTTAAGATTATCATAAGATTATATTTTAAATATTTTAAATTTCAAATTTATACAATATATGCAAAAGTCTTCTTTAATTTCTTGAATTCTATATACTAAATCAAAATCAATCAAATAAATTGAAACAAAGAAAATAATTAATTCATCACTAAATAGAATTGTAGACAATAACTAATAATAATTTTCACTAATTTGTTATTAAATATAATTAATAATATTTTTTTTGTTATTTAAAATAAAAATTATTCGTCGCTAATTTTTTTTCTTTTTCAATGATATATGAAAAGCCTTCATATAGCATTTTCCTAGTTGACAATCCATACACTAATTAAGAAAACACGTTGAAATTCTTTCATTGCAAGTCTACTTTAATTAAGAAGCGCATTATCCTCTTTGGATAATAATCTATTTTTTTATTTATAAATATAAAAATATAATAATTAGGCAATAACAATAATCTAATAAAAGTCTGATTATATTTTTAGCAAGTTGATTAATTATTTGAACAATGTATATGCTACCTACATATATAGCGGAGAAATTCTAGTTTACAATACTACTTTATTTTATATAAAATTTGGCTTAGCTATTAATTGAAGGAAAATTAAGTATTATAAAATTAAAAGAAAAAAAACATATTATCTTTGAGTGTGATTTAATTTAGAGTATATTTTAGCCGTCAATGAATGAAGTTGTAATGAACCACGAGAGATAGCTAATGTTTAAATCACATAAAAAAGCAAAAAAAATAAAATAAAATTAATTAAACGATATAAATTTTTTATGCGATTTAAGTTAAACAATACTCGCACTAATTAGAAATACAAGACATCGACTAATGTATTAGTCAAAGCGAATTACAAGTTGACCTAGATACCATGAAAATAAATAAAAGAAAAAAAAAGAAAGGAAAAGTTTTCAAATAATTAATCATTATAAATTTTAGTTTAAGCAAATATATAACTTAATAAGATAGTTCAATTTATTAAACTTTACATCGTCAATACTCGCATAAGTTTATGTAAAAGTATTTGCATTAATTTAAAAAGAAAGTGAATAAAAATACAAAAAAAAATTATGTAAATAAAATAACTAAAGACCAAAAAAAAAAAGATTAATTAATATTATTACCTCTATATCATGTTGCAATCCGTATCTCAAAGACTAGTTCTACTCCTATTAGACATGGTATCGATAAAGATAATAATTTTGTGATAAAATTTAAGTTAAATTTATTTTATATTATTTAATTTGAACTATCAGATAATATATAAGATATCTCAATTAGTGAGATATTCTTATTCACTTACCTAACGATTTTGAACATATATTTAAAATATAAAAATAGGATAATTAATTACACTTACAAATTAAATATTAAAGCTAAATTATGGAATAATGTTGATATGGTTCAAAAATAGGATGCTGAATATTTTTTTGGCTTTGACTAATATGTAAGTGTTTGTTGTTTCTTCTAGAAAAAAATACAGAAATTGAACCCATACGTGTTAAATGATTTGAGAATTTTTTTTTAAAAAAATGGAATTAAAATATTAACTTTAAAGTCATAGTTCTTTCATTGGTTTGGTTGGTAACCTTCCCAAACCAATAAGGAACCTTCAAATTTATATACTCATGCATGAAGTCAACTTCATCATGCTTCCCTCATTATTTTTTATATTGTTAATCTTCCATTTGTCATAATCGGAGAGAGGTCGATTCAGAATTTAACATATATGCATTCATTTAATAATTTCAAATTAATATATATATATATATAATATTTTTGAAAAAAAGTAATAATTTCAAAGGAATATTTCTGTTAAAAATCTTGAGGTTTTGATAGAGATTCCATTAGAGACAATGTCTTGATAAGCGTATTTGTGAGAAATTACGATAAAAATGATTTTCAACAAAAACTCTAAACCCTATCAAAGACGACGTCTTGATAAGTGTAGCGTATTTGTTGTCAGAAATTTTGGGGTTTCTGATGGAGATTTCATCGAAGACGATATCTTGATAAGTGTATTTACAAGGAATTACGGGTGGAAATCATTTTCATCAAAAATATTTTCAATAAATGTATTTTTGAGGAATTTTGATAAAATTTTTCAGAAATTTCAATATTCTTTTTAATAATGTTATATTAATAAGTAAGTTCATAGTAAAAAATTTATAGATATTTTTATGAGATATCTTTAATATTTATAATATGAATAAAAATTACTCAATCGACGTGAATTCATAAGTTACACAATATATATATATATATATCCATCCCCTCCAAAGTGGATTAATTAGTTCAAATTTGTCCAAGCTAAAAGGAAGTTTCAATTTGTTATTTAAAATTGAGTGGAATAATTTCTGAATAATAGTGTTTTAAACTGTCAATCCTGAAATTAACTACCAAATCGTATGGTAATGTTAGGTCAACATGTTCTAGATTTGGTCCTTCAAAAAACTAATTAATTAATTAATTTCGAAGAATGATCGTTTTAATCACTTTTATGGGCTATGAATTTTTTTAAGTCTTTGAATTGACCAATTAAATTCCTTAAGTTTTCTTCTATTCATACTTTTTTTATTTTACCTTAAAAAAATTGATTTAAAGCAAAATAAAATGAGGAAGGGAATTTGGTAAACCAACCTCTCTAGAAATGGAAACCAAATAAATAAATAAATAAAAATTGACATATAAAAGAAAAAAAATAATATTAATTTCATGAAAGGTAGAAATTAGTGATAAAAAACTTCTTTCGTGAAAGCAATAAAAGAATTTCATCAATCCTATCTAACGATGAGTATTAGTTTTTTAATTAGTAATTCTATTTAGTAAATAATTTCATTCCTAGTTTCTTTTTTTCTTTTTTGAAACAGATTAGGTGTGGTTGACCAACTAGTTTAGGCTATTTAGGTATGTTGAACGCAAGAATATTAGGAGTCATAATCCTAACAAAATTATTTTTATTATTATCATATATCATATTTTTATCGATCTTAAATTCAAATAAAAAAAATTATTGAAGATTAATTAAAAGATCACCTCTTTATTTCATAAAAATAAAGATAATTAAAATTGCTTACATTATATATATTTTCGTTGGATCTCACGTGTAAAATTACACTAAATATATATTATTGTGGTTATTATTTATTTATTGATCATAAGTGATGTATCAAAGATACGTACTTTGATTCTACTTTTCAATAAATTATTGATTTTAATATTAAAAATAAAAAATAAAAATTAGTCAACAGAAGTTATACATTAGATCATCTAATTCCACGTATTCTTTTTTTATTTATTTAATTCTTATTCTTTGATTTTCTAGGGCCTTTGTTTACACGTGGAAATCTAGAAATGGACCTTGAATGTATGGTCCAAATTAAGTTAATTAATTAAACTTATATACACATCAGCACTGAATAAATATTTAATTGAAAATCAAGAATTTCTGCTTGAATATCAATAAGTATATATGATTAAAATTTAGTCATATGCGCATGAACTTCAATAAAAATAATTGAATATAGCCATGTATTGCTTAAATTCAAACAAAAATAATTAGATTTAGTTGTGTGCAATTAAAATTCAGATAAACATAATTGAACTTTGATTATATGTGCATGAAGTTTAGATAAAAAATAATCAATAAAATTTCAATCATATATATCTGAACTTTAAGTCTAACTTCAAACATACAGTATGACGTATGATTTTTCTTATACTGTGAGTATGACTTGAATGATGGTTCAGATATTGGGTTATCTATAGAATTTGATCCTTTACCTTCTATTTGGATGTGACTTCCGATGGTCTCATAACATACGTTGTTGTATAATATGGTATGGTATGATACTATATGATTGGATGGAACCATTCATACCAATACATGAATAGAAATTATTGGACTTGTGGCCCATCACCATACATATGAGTCTTGGGCTTTTGGCCCATCCCAACTTCCATTTCTCTTCTACTATTACATTGCTAGTGTGGCACCTTATCATGTGTGTTAAAAATTGTTTATAATTTAAATGAGTTTTGCCATAGTGGTAAGGTCTGCGTTCATTCTACCCTTTTCAGATCCCACTTGTAGAATTCTACTGGGTATGTTGTTGTTATTATTGTTTAAACGAGTTTATTATATGTAAATATTATAATATCACATTGAATTTTTATTTAAGTCCTTTGATTTTATTAAAATTTGAAGATTCAAAAATGGTATATAAAGGATACAAGTTACTACCTACAACAAGGTGAGAAATGATAGAATTAGAATTTTCATCTCGAGAGTTTAAAATATGAATTTTCATTAAGAGGGTTTAAAATTTGAATAAATATCCACACAAATCAGCCAAAGAAAGGGGGAGGAGTTCGACATCTACTATATATACATAAATTTAACTATATACAAATAGTATAATTTTCTATTAAACAGTGTTCGAATGAATCCCTTCAAGATAGTATAGCTTCGCCTTTGATCACTAATGTTGTATATTAGATTAATTATAATACACTACTCTAGTATAGCATTTCCTAATCCTCATTAATACAAAATGCTTTATACATCCGAATATCCTTTATTTGACTTGACTCAAATTTACATAACTATAATTACAAGTGTTTATTCAGGATTATAATAAATTCACATAAAATCCGTAAAGAATAATAGAATGAATATAAATTGATTATTTGACACGTGTATCAATGTTGTAAAATATCTCAACAATATTTTTTTTTAAAAAAATATTTATTTATTTAATCAAAGGGATCTAATGGATAAGGATCAACCTTTACTGTGATCCACAAGATTGAAATACCAACCATTGGAGAAAAAGACAAAGCATTTTTCCGACAAAATATTTTCCCCAAATTACAAATTTTGCACATTTTTCGAATATTCGAATATATATAGGAATTTTCAGTACCCTTTTGATTTCAACCTTCAATTCTCCTTCATTTCTCAATTTGTTGAAAAGGGTATGCTTTCATTTTCGTGTTTGAACTATATTTCTGTTTGCATTTTTCGTTTTTTGTTTGTTTATTTTGCTGATTTGTAAGTCAATCTCAGCAGATCTATGGTTTTTTACTGTGGGATTTCGTTCTTTTCATGTTTGCATTTGTTTGGAATGTTATTTTCTGGGAAATTGTGTTTGTTTTATGGAAATTCTGAAGTTTTTCTGATGAAATTTTTAAAATTTTGTTGTGTAATGAGAAATGGAAATATTGAAGTCTGTTTGACACCTGAGTGAATTGAATGAGAGCAAAAGTTCATAGTTTTGCTGAGATATAAAACAATATATAAGTTTATTATGCTTGTATGTTCATATGTAATTATGGTTAATAATTGTTTGTTGGTCAATTATGGAGATTTGAGTAAATTTTTAAGCTTTTTCTGATTAATATCTTTAATGTTGTGTGATGACTAGTGGAAATTTTGAAGCTTGTTTGACTCCTGAATGAATTTAATGGGAGCAAAAATTTCATAGATTTACTGAGATATAGAACAGCATGTAAGTTTATCATGCTTGCATATTTGTCCTCAGGCCAAATGGATATGTAATTATGGTTAGTAGCTGTTTGTTGGTCAATTATGGAGATTTTGAGGAAATTTTTAAGTTTTTCTGATGAACATTTTTAATGTTGTTGTGTGCTGAGAAGTAGAAATATTGAAGTTTGTTTGACTCTTGAGCGAGTTTAATGTGAGCAGAAGTTTATAGATTTGCTTGAGATATAGAACAGCATATAAGTTTATCATGCTTGCATATTTGTCCTTAGGTCAAATCGATATGTAATTGTTGTTAGTTGGTCAATTAAGGAGATTTGGGGAGCTCATTGTGTTCCCCGCTTGTGGGAATACACTGAGTTTGTTGTTGAGGAACTCATTGTGTATCTTAATGTTTAAGGGGAACTTTGAGTTTTCTCACGCATAATTTTTTTTCTCAGAAGATCTGTTGCTACATTTGTTTTATACATTGTTATTTGGTCGTAACTTTTCATTCTTATTTTCCTTCTTTTGTTACATTTCTTTGCTGATAGTCTATCAGAAACAACCACTCTACCATGCAAAGGTACAAGTAAGGTTTGTGTACATCCTATTATCCCTAGACCTTTACTTGTGAAATTAGGTATGTTGTTGTGATGAGAAGTGGAAACATTGAAGTTCATTCTACTCCTGAGTGAATTTAATGTGGGAAAAAATTCCTAGATTTGCTGAGATATAGAACATAGTATAAGTTTACACATGCTTGATATTCGTTCTTAGGACAAATCGATATGTGATTATTGTTAATAATTGTTGGTTAGTCAATTAAGAATATCATGGAACTTATTTTGTATTTCAGTGTCTATTGCTGGGCCTTGTCTGGTTTGGGTTCTGATAAGATCTCTAGTTATTTAGAGAAGTGACTTAGATCACTTAGTAACATGTTATCTTTGTCATTATGATCATAGTTAGTAATCGGTTATCACTCATTATTCTTGCAGTAACCAAACATTGGTTCTGTTATAAAAATTAAAAACCTGATTAAATAGGTAAAATAATCAAAACTGGAGTGGCCTCCTAGTAATGTCTAAAGACGGGCTTCCAGTAGTATATATGGTGAAATTTGGTGAGTTTGGTCGAAGCACCAAGTGCCATGCTTTTGTATGCTTGAACTTGGAGAAACAAAAAGAAAAATTGCAGTAAGATATGATGGTCCTCACTTTATGAATCGGAAGAATCGTGCTTATTGACGGACACTATATTAATTTGCTATGAATATGGTGAATCTGCTATGTTCTGTTTAATACATATAATTTGGGAAAAAGTAATTGTTGCACTTACGTTATAGAAAGAGGTAAATTATATTTTTGTTGGAATTTGATGTGTTCTTATTTTGATGTGGTATAAGATCTGATTATGATTTCTTGAGACCGTTAATTGGGACTTGTTGGGTGCACGGTAATTTATGACCCTGAACTTTCGTTTTTCTGGTAGGACATTTAATATCATCACTGGGGCTAAGCTTTTGCATTGTTATAAATCATGAAGTACCTGGAATATACCCCTCTTGACCGGTAAGCTTTGACATATAACATTCAAATAAGTACTGAAGATCTTTAGTTGTTTCATCCCACTTAATTATTTCATTTACATGTTCAGGATAAATGATTTTCTTAGTCATGTGAATCTTGGAGAGCGAACTATTAAAGGATGTCTCGAAGCATACTCTTGTAAGTACTTTTAATGATCTCAAAGTAGACAATCCCCTCACATCTGGAAAATCTCATGATGCAAGGTATACTTTTGCTTATTCTTTTTTAGGCAAACATACTGGAACAGATAAGAAACTATCTCTTAGTTTGGAGAATGAGGTAACTTCAGTTCATGAATATCTTATTTATCATGTCGTCTTTTAGTATTTACTGGACGATAGTTTGGGCAATCACTTCATGACACTTTATTTTTCTACTATTTTCAACACTATAGTATGGAACTCATTTTACATGAAGGTTTGATTGGTGAATGAAAATTACAAGTTTGTGCTAACATCATTCAAAGTTTTCTAAAAATGAAATCACACGTGTTGAAGTATAAAACCCAAGGCCTCCTTTATTATCAAGCGTCCAGTCAAGGAAGGCGGGGGGATTATTCACCCTCAAGAAGATGTCGGTCCATATATGTCGCTTGCATGATGTTTATTTGAGATGCTACTTTTTAAAAACCACTTGTGTCCAGACTAGCTAGCTCGCTGGTTGACCATTAAACAGGTACGAGCACCTCTTACAAGCATAGGTACCTGATAACTCTGCACAATAAAGCCTTTTGAGTAGAAATTCTTCTTATTTTGATATCTACTCCTTCCATCATGCATATTTAGCAACCCAACTTTAGACTTGAGAGAATGGAAGGGCTTTGACACCTGAAGCATTATATTGTGCTTATCATGATGTTACATTTCTTACATCTTGTTTTCAGTCAGAAAGATAAGGAAATTTACACCTTCCCTCCAATATGTTGAAATAAGAGGAAGCTGGAAATGAAATCTCAGTATTTTCAATGATGAAGAAGCTTTCTTATGTTCATAATTGTATATTTATCGACTGCATCCTCCTTCGTGTTGCCAAAACTTCATTTATTTCGTGTAACTTCAGTTGTTTATAACAGCAGTTTGATTTCTTCTTGATTTTGTATGAGTAGCTAATAGAGTTTTTTATTCCTGGAGATCTTAAAGTAACTTTTGGTTGCAGATTTTTGATTATCTTGGAAAATCCTCGGATGCCGATTCTTCTTCTCCTGTTGAATATCTAATGTGTAGATCCAGGTGGTGAATCCAGACCTATGGCTGGAGTTTTAAGTCCGAAACAAGTGTGTAATGTTCATAATGCAATTTTTTTCTAACTTCTCATTCCAGCCGGAAAACGTTGATATATCTACTCCTGGCTCTCTATCACATGTATCCAGATTATGACTTCAGGTAAGTCTCCAACTTATGTTAAAAATAATGTTCAGAATACAAGACTATCACCTTCTCAAAAAAAAAAAAAAGAGGAAAGAAAAGAGAGAATAATCCTCTTATATTTGTAGTATAAGCTGACTGGTTGGATTATGGGTAATGCCACTGTCAGCTTCTTTGGCGACGTGGCATCCCGCTTTATAATCCTTCTCTTACAGCTGTGGGAGTGTTGTCAGATGGTTTGACAGACAGTTTAGATCACTGTTGCTCTTGAAGGAGCTGAGAGTTCAAGTCTCTCCATTTCCCAATACAATGTTCAAGTTGTCTTGTCTGCCTCTGGCTATGCGTGTATATGCAATTTATCCTTGTTTTGCTTTGATTTGCCACATTTCTGGTTTACAGTGCAGTGAATGCTCACCAGTTTTTTACTGAAGAGAGCTGGGACAGTTTTAAGCAGATATTTGACGTCTACATGTTTGAGGCTTCAAAGGTTATTATATTTCTGTTCTTCTGCTACTAAGCTGTTACAGATCATATGTTATTAATAAATTGGCAATTGCATTGGTTTTCATGTTGGCATTTCAATTGAAACCATCTTCCTACCTTTTGGTTTTACTTGATTACGTTGTTTTCATTGACTAGCATGCAATTAGAGGTGATATAACTAATCAAACAAGGTTGTGCTTTGGATCTATGCCCTTAATAGACCAAACTCAGATTAATTGCTTTTTCTGGATAGAGTTAGACAGAGTCATTTCTTTCTAGTGTGTTCTATAATAGCATATGTGGAGGTCAGATAATCAAACTATTTTATCTTTTCCTTGTTTCTTGGAAAAGGGTATTGAATGTATTTTATGTCGCAATGGAGATGTCATTATACTTTATTCGTTTCAAGGCTTAGCAAAGTTATCAAAGAGGGAACTTCAAGTTGTTTAGGGATGATTTGGGTTGCAGGAATGGCTTGACGCAAATGAAGGCAGTGCTCTGCTTGAAACCTTGTACAAGGCTTTAGATGAGGTGAGGTACTTTTATAAAGAGAGGACAAAGAGGGAACATGGTCAAGTTGCTCAACTTATTAGCAGTGCAGGTTGTCAAAGTTGCTGAATGTGAAATCTACACTTACAATCCGGAGGCAGATGCAGATCCGTTTCTCGAGAAGGGAGCCATGTAAGACTTCTTATATTAGTATATCCTTTTTACTCAACTCTTTCTTAACTGTGTCAAGTCTTTGCATCGTTTCCAGATGGTCTTATCACTTTTTCTTCTACAATAGAAGATTGAAACGTGTCGTGACTTTCCGCTTCAGCTGTGTGAGGTGATTACTCAACCCTTCCAATGTTCCAGAATGTGAGGTTCTACTTTTAACTAAGCATATTTAGACCTGATCAACTGCTGTTTATTGCAGTAATTTGGTTGGTGAAGGACATCTATTAGACGACTCAAGTTTTGATGAAGACGGAGAGATATTCGATGACATGGACATGTGAATACAGCATTCTGTTCATAGCATGTTGTTAGTGTCGTAAATCCTTGAACCTTTTATTAAATTAGCAGTGTACAATCTGACAGTAGATACTGAAAACTATATCGTAAATAAGCATCATCCGCGTTACATTTGGAGGTTGAGTAGCGACTCTCGCGCTGCTTCTTGATCGGTCATGTATTTTCTCCTCTGTCATGAAGATTTTGCCACTCTCTTTTTGTTTTTGATGAATTCAGTATTTCCAGTTTTATCTTTCACTGACTAGCATGTTGAGATAATATTTCAGTAATATATATTACGATTTCACATCATGGGATTCTTCGTAGAGTAGACTTTAATTAAAGAAGCACTTTCAATATTTATAATCTATAAATCACATAAATTGTGACGGAAAGAAATATTATATTTTTTTCAAAAAATAAGCCTTGTGGCCCTTACAAGCGTATGGCAAGAAGAATTGCTCATAGAAATCATGGTGATTATAGTGAAAAAAGTGAAAATTGGTGACTACGTGCGCATGGGTGCTGTTTGCAAGTCATGGAAATCCAACCATAATGGTTGGTTCTTGTTGCTGGACCCAACCATAATCCTGACATGTTCCTTTATGACCCTATTTCAGAAATCGATGTCAAACTTCCTTCGTGGTCAATATGGTTCACGTATTTTTGATATCAGATGATTCTACTAGGAGAAATCTCATAGTTGTTGCTAATTTTGTGGGTGATTGACATTTAGCTAATTGTGATAGTATTTTGGCTTTCTGTAATTGTGATATTGGAGTTACAGAAGAAGAAAAAAGATCGTGGTATATATTTGTTGCTAATATATCAATTGGTTGATATGAAAGCATGTTATTTCACAATGGTGTGTTGTACACTTTTGTTTGCTTATCATTTGGAATAAAACAGATCCATTATTTGAACACAAACAGGACGATGATGATGACGATCTGGAGGTGGCTTTATTTTACGAAGAGGATGATGATTATCTTTTAAATATCTATCATACTAGTAAATTAGTGATTGAGCGATATAAAGGTACCTACTAAACAAATGCAGCCTTTGAATCTATCGATAATTTGGATGGCGAAGCACGTTTTCTACAATAAATCTCTTGTTGTTTATCGTCAATCAGGTATTTACTGTATGCAAGATGGAAGGATAAAACGATCTTTCCCTAGTCCACCATTGTGGTTTCAACCACGACTTCACAATTAAACTACTTATTATGATTCATGTTTTGATTTTTCTCCATCGTCTTGTAAACACTTATTTATATTAGTGCTTTTTTTTTTGTTCTTTTCCTATATTTATTCACAAGTGTTTATGTCAAGAAATAACTATAGTAATTTAAAGAAGGAAATAATTTATATACTGATAAAATTGTCGATTTTCAAAGTCCTTACTTTTAGGTACTCAGTTCAAACAAAGTAAAGTTTAATAATAAAACTTCAATTTCAGAATATTAGAAAAATACTTAAATAACTATTTGGTCTGGTAGGAATGTATATGCATATTCTATATTATCATAAAAGTATTAACTCTAAAAATTTAAAAATTAAATTATCATAATATAATACTCTTCTAAAAATCTAATTACCCTACTTAATTAATAAGTTGCCGCATGGGTGCAAAGCGGCGTATTGATTCAAAATAGTAATATAGATTACTGTCACGGACCTAGAACTTACGTTATTTGATTTTTTGAAGATTTTTTATCCCTATGAGGTCATAATTTTTGGTGTATGGTTATAGACATTATTAGAGCAATGAGTTAAGAAGAAAACAATAACCAAAGCAAGTATGACCTTTTTAATCCTTCTCTTTTCATTTGTTAATTATCTTCTTTTGTGGTTTTATTGATTTCTTAAAAGTAAGTATAGTCATAGATTTATTTGGAATGATATCATAATATAGACTATATTTTGTCGAGATAATTAGATTTTTATATCATTTGCAAATCTTTTTGAGTGTTATGTCATTTTTATTTGAGAGCTTCATTTTTATACAAAAGAGATTATTATTTATCTATAAACATACGATATTTGAAAAAAAGAAAATCTTCTATTTTTCTTGGGCCATGGGATCTCATTTCTTTTTATTTTGTTTGAATTATATAATTAGGGGTAACATATATTTGAAAGTTATAATTTTTATTTCTTCTCTAAATATAATATAAATGTGTATATAGATGTTAATTATATGTATAGAATCATTGAGAGTTTTCTTTTGAGCAGCCAAATGCTATAAGTATATTATTTGAAATAATTATATTTACACTTAAAATTTGTGATCAGATGAAAGAAGCATGAGAGTTTTGTTTAAACAATATTATGACTTTCACTAAATGTTAAAAGACATAGATTAGATATTTTTTGACAAGAAAAATACTATATATGTCTATAATTTTGAATTATTTTGATTTCATATTAGGCATTTATTGAAATATAGTAAATCTCCAAATTTATATGATTCATCGTGATAACATATGCATGTCACCTTGTGAATTATGGGGGATGACAATTGGTCGGGTTGGGTTAAATTTGAGCGAATTATAATGGGTCAAGACACCAAACGGGTTAAGACTCAATCCAATTCAAATTTACTTGTGTCAAAATAGTTTGGATCAAAATGAGTTGAGTAGAGCAGGTCAACACCCAACTGGACCTAATTTTTACTAAGTTTTACTTATTTTATTTGTTTTTTTAAATATTTTTGTACTTAATTAAATTATATTTTTCTTTATTATGACTATATAAAACATATCAAATTGAAAAAAAATATTTTGAAAATATTTTAACAAGATCTCGCTCGAATTAATTCGGGTTGCATATCAATCTAATTTTAAATGGATTAGGTTGAGATGAATTAAGCTAATAATAATAATCCGTCCAAACTTCGACGAGTTAGG
>DF359854.1:48069-69323 GCA_000787875.1 Solanum virginianum
CTTCGACGAGTTAGGTCGGGAATCAGGTAAATTAAGCTTAATTTTACCACCCGTATGAATTTTACATAAATATAAAGTCTCTTTATCATACATTCTGCATGCATAAAAGCATATTGAAGATTATGAGTTCACACATAAAATGTGGCGGTCATTATAATATCTATCAATTATTTAGAACCCAAAAGCATTGTGTTGAAAAATACTCTCTATGTTTTAATTTATTTTTTTTAATTTTGATTTGACATAGAATTTGAAAAAATAAAGAAGATTTTTGAATTTTATTGTATTGTATTAAATATTTATTAAATGTACACAAATTTCATTTAATCATGTGGTCTTAAACTTGTCAGGTAGAAAGTTAGATTAAAGAGCTGCTAAAGAAAGGAAAGAGTCATTCTTTTTAAATTGAACTTGTACCAAAAATAAAAATAAAAAATACTATTGGATCAATCGAAGTGGCCTTTAATCTCCTCTGAAACTGAAGCAAAGAAAACTAGAACGATTAAACTAGGAGAACCAAAATGTAAAAAATTAACTAGAAATAAAAAACAACAACAACAAAACTACTGGATCAGTCGAAGTGGCCTTCAGTCTCCTGATAAAACTAAAGCGATTTTAAATTCGAAAAATAGTTCTTACAGCTTGAGCACTAGTGAATTTGATGTTAGTGTACAACGTTATGTTTAGCAAATCCATTTGAGAATGTAAACGTTGTGTTTTTCCCACCTGTTAGCTAGTTTCAAATGTACTAATTGTTGCATCCTATTCATGGTTATGCTGCTCGTTGTTCTCTACGTTATACTTGTGCTTGCTTGGAATTGCCTCTCAACATGAAGTTCTCTGCATTCAATACTTGCAATATGAAGTTCTCTCATTCAATACTTGCAATGTGAAGTTATCTGCATTCAATATGAAGTTCTCTGTATTGAATAATCTGTTGTTCTTTTTAATTCAAGTTTCTAGTCGATCAACTAGCAAAGGAATCAACTGCAAGTTTCTGTTTTCATTTCATGTCTGTGAAGAAAGAAATTGTAATTCCTCTTCTGTTTTCATGTCTGTGAAGAAAGAAATTGTAATGTTAGTGCAAGGAAGAAATTAGAATATTTGAATTGTTTCTGAGTTTTTTAAATTAGTTGTTGTTTGAATTAGGTGCGACCAAGACATAAAAATAAAAAAATAATTTATTAGATTAAATTAAAAAATACGTTTCAAATTGAAAATATAACTAGACAATCGTGAAATAGACGAGGCCAACCAAAGGATTACAGCATCAAAGTTCAAACTAACACCGCAGTTAGCATGAAGTACAAGTCCAGAACTAGAAAATGGAAAATAAACAACATTCAAATTTAAACATAAGATTAGAAGTTGATTATGTTGGTGTCAAATTTCACCTTCAAATTTCAAATTTAAATATTGTCTATTATATTGAGCAAATATAAATTAGGCTCTCGATCTCCTAAAAATAAAAAATTGATTAACCTATTGTTATTAGTTTTCTAAAATTATTTCAATATAAATTACCATATTAAATAATAAAAAAAATATATCCTACAATTAGATGAGTTTATTCGAAAAATGCCACTAAATTTTTAAAAAATTGGAATTTCTTTTCTTATTATTCATTTTAACTCATATCGAATGGGAATATTGTATTAATTTATCAGATTAAAACGATTTACAAAAATGATTTATTAGTATTAAGCCTAATTTAGCAATTAAGTGTAGAAGTGTATATATATATATATATATATATATTTGTATTACAACCTTCCTTTGTTAACCTCGAGCAGAATCATCCGAGATGAGCACTCCAACCGGAGAAGGCGCCGGAGAGGACTTGTTCGCAGAGGCAACTACAGCTGCCAATGAACTTAGTCGCTTGCGCGACAACTATTTCCCCTTAACTCCGGAGGAGAGACTCTGCATATTGCAAAGCGAATCTGATCTAGCTCTTCAAGTCCTCGATAAAATCCCTATAGGTAAACTCTCTGCATTATTTGAGCTAACTACTGCTGAATTTCTATGAAATGCGTTGAGTTAGATTGTGTTTGTGATAACTTTCTGCAGAAAAGAGGAAATTGCCACTTCAACGTGCAACGTATGAATATCTAAGAGGGAAAATACTGGATGCAGTTCCTGTGTATAAGAAGGAAGCAGAGGATCATCTATCCAAAGCTGTGAGTGAAAGATAAATACAGAAACTAATTTTATGCCCTAAATATGCTTTGTTATTTAGTCAGTAGCATTGATATTTCAAGTGTTTGTCAATTTGTTCGTTTTAGGTTAAGTTGAATCCATCTCTTGTGGATGCTTGGCTATGTCTAGGTAACTGTATTTGGAAGAAAGGAGATTTAAATGCAGCTAAAAACTGTTTTACATTTGCACTTGACAAGGTGATTTAAGCTGCTGCTACATTTGTCAGTATAAGATTTCAATAGTGAAGCAGTATATAAAAGGTCTGTGCATATAACGTTTCCATTTATTGATGTTTTCAGGGTCCAAATAAGAAGATTCTATGTCAATTATCAATGCTTGAAAGGAAACTGTCTCAAGGTGAATATTGCTGTATGCTATGAGTTCTTTTGTTCCTTAATGAGCATCACAAGTACATATATACTAGTTTGTTTCTTTCGATGAGTTACATATGTATACTAAGTACTGAATTGTAAATAGGAGGAAATATGACCATATGAAGGCTTTCTTTTACCGAGTGATCCAACCTAATGAAGTTGGGTACAGCATGAAGAACTTCAAACCCAATGATTTATTATGTATACTTTCTGTTCCTTTTTTTGAGGTCTCCAATGTATCCTTAATGCTGAGGAATACAATAGTAACTGTTTCACACACACCAAAAAAAAAAAAAAAAAAAAAAAAAAGAAGATCTACAATGTATTATTTAGCATTACATAAAAGGTCAACTAGGATTCTCCCTTGGAGAGTTTACTTGATACTTTGATGTGATTTTGTTTGTTGAGTCTTGCATGATCCTGTACTATCTTGGTTCTTATCAATAAAACTTTTGGGTTTTATCAGAAAAGGAAAACTAGAACTTTTCCTTTCCAAAGATGGGGACATGAGACCATGTAAGGAACTTAAAATTCTAAATAGAATGGTCAGATTTATGTGATTTGCAAATATCACCAACCTGATGACGAGAGAAATTGAGGCATCCATAATGATGATGATATCTTCCAATCCCTAATTTTAAGGGCTGTATTTGCACTTTATGGGTTTGGATGGAGGAAAATATTACCTTATGGAATCTTTTTTGACCTTGGTTCTATTGGAAACAACCTCTCTTCCTTCATGAGGTAGTGGTAAGACTTGCAAACACTCCACCCTCCCCAAATCTCACTTGTGGGATTTCACTAGGTGTGTGTATGGTAAAAATATCAGATCGTGGCTTGGTAAGTTGCTGGATAATGGAGAACCAAAACAGGAATATCCAGATTTATTCAGTCTAATGATTAACACATATCTACAATCTAGAAGAAACTTTAATGATTCAGAGACTGTCAGAGTTACTGAGTCACTCGTAGAGTTGACAGCGGATGAAAACCCAAAGGATTCAGTATTGTGGAGAATAATAGAGGATGGACTTATTCTATATAGTTCTGCTATCGGAGTTACTGAGGAATGAAGTCAGTGATAATTTTTAAGGACCATTGAAAATGCTAGGGATAGTAAAATTGGTTTTTCTTTTTGATAGATAGATTTATTGAAGCATGTTTAACACATGACAATGTGCAGAGAAGATTATTCAGTCTCTGTAGTAGTTTTTGCTTTTGGAAGACTATCGAATCTGTGAGACAACCTAGTACAAGGTGTACTTGGCGAATACCTGTCTAAAAAGCTATACTTGGCAAATCCGGTGTATGTTCTGGAATCTTTGTGGGACTCGGTGGGTGTGGCTGGCAGTTGAATCAAACAATGACCAGTTGCAGGGGCAGAAACTAAGGAAAGATTAGTCTGATATGAAGAACTATTCCCTTGTGAATTATGTCAATCATGGACATTTTGACTAGAAAGAAAAACCAGAGATATTGCGGGGAAAACAGAATATTTTTTTTTTCTTGATTAAAAAAAAAATTGTGCTGAATGTGGCTATTTTCATCCTTGGAGTTTTTTGTCTTCTGATTCTTAGAAAATCTCTGAACTTCAGTATGATCATATACTTTCATATTTTATCAATAGTGAAACATGAAATGTCGTTTACATAGATGTTATTGTAATTTCTGCCTGAGATTTCTATTCTATATGTTCTTTTGAGTCTTAATACAGAACGGACACCACTTCTATAAAGCCCTCTGTTCTACTCTCTAAACTGATCGACCACTCTATTTCAGGATTTCTTCCTTTTAGATTATTATCTTAATTTTGAAGTATTAAAGTAAAGAATGTATATTTAAGTTTTCTTGTCTCTATTTTTGCTTATTGTGAGAAGTTAACATCTTCACTGATATTTATTTTCCTAAGAAGGCTGATCATACTTTGTTCATCTATGTTTACTTTGCAGATGCTGAAAATCCAGAAGAAATTGTTAATGAAAGCATCAAACATGCCAGGGAAGCAATCACTTTGGATGTTACAGATGGATATTCTTGGTGTAAGGAATCTAGTTTGAAAGAGACACTTCTTTAATTACTGAGTTCTAACATCCTTTGGATATGTTGTTATGAACATTCTTTGTTCAACCACTACCTACTTCTTTATTCACCTTTGACCTAGTGCTTGTCAATGACATTAAGTCCATATTTGCCTTGCTCGAAAACATTTTATAGTTTAGAAATAAAATGTAGTTTCTATATACAGTCAATGATTCAGACATGGCAACTAAGTAGATTTAGTACTTACACATTTAGAGTGCATGCTACACTTCACTTTTCACCTAAGGTTCTGCTATACTCATAGTCTCATACTCTAACTGATTTCGTATGGATTTCTCCAGATAGATGAATCATGATCTGCATTTCATGCATCCAAATTCAAGTTTCTTCAATGGGCTTTCATCTGCCTTTTTTTTTTTTTAATCTATTAACTAGTATGGCTTCCATCTTTTTAACAGATAACCTAGGAAACGGATTTCTCATTTCTTTTTTTGTGACTGGATCATGGGACCACAACAAGCTTCAACAGGCATTAAAAGCATACCAGAATGCTGTAAGTATGCAGTTGCTGATTGGACTTTTTTATAGTTTATCTTAAAATCAATGTCACTTTGAGTCTGCACCTTCCCTGATATAATCTTGCTCATGAACTTCAGATTTATCAGCTGTATGTTGAGCATTCTAAGTCTGTTATGCTCTATTTTATTTAGAAACTTGGAACCTTTTCTAATTCTGGACCCTTTTCAGGAGAGAGATGAAAAAATGAAGTCAAATCCTGATCTGTACTACAGTTGTGCCACTGTAAGCCTTATAACTTCTCTGTTCTGATTTATTCTATCGTATAGTAGTTTAGTGTGATATTCTTTGATAACATCTCAGAAACATTACAGCTAAGGTGGCCTTTCTTGACTCATTGGGGTCAGCTATATGAATAAAGAAAAAAATAAAGGAAAAGAAAATTAGAGGGGGAAGTGTCCCATAATGAGATTTTACAAGCTGGAAAGCTTGATTTCCTTTTTACAGTTATGTCTTCTGTCCATCAGCCTCTCTACCTCCCAAGGTAGGGGTAAAGTCTCGTACTCTACTTAATCCAGGTATGTTGTTGTTGTTGCCTTCTGTCCATCAATGGTACCCCTTTCGTCCATTTTAGTTGTGGAATTAAATGCCTTTTTTGACCTTGGTTCTATTGGAAACAACCTCTCTTCCTTCATGAGGTAGTGGTAAGACTTGCAAACACTCCACCCTCCCCAAATCTCACTTGTGGGATTTCACTAGGTGTGTTGTTGTATGGCCATGGTTCTATCTTGCAATTGACATACAAGTAGAATGCCAATTGAACTCCAGAAAAAAAATGTATATATTAATTTCTCAAAATCCAAGGAATGAAATATCAATTTGGGAGAAGTGTACCTGAAACTTTATAATAAAAACAAAATTAGTTGATGCAGGGACCTTCATGAGCAAAGAGATGTGTCAATTCAGGGAACGCGTTGGAACTTTGGGATGAGGGGAAAACAGAATGTGATGTCAACTCTTTGAACCCTTTTTGAATCCTATTACCTTTTTCACTGTAGAAATCATTCAGCATTTTGAGAGAATATTTCTTCAAAGAGCCCCCTTTACCTGATATTTTAATATATGCGGATATCAATGGGGGTATGTAGTTGATGTAGTTTCATTAAAACCATCAAACAGCATGTATCTGCAACTTCAAATGCTTATGTTGGAATTAAGAAGAACGTTTTGTCAGTCGTCAACTAGTCCCCTTCATTTTTATCTCTAAATTGGTGACTCTCATGAATGGGGTGCATGATTGTTTTCTTCTAAATATATGAAGATATTAACTCTCTCTTCATTTTTTTTTTGCCTCGTCTCATTATGCTTAGAAATGGATTTATTAAGATCTACTAATCTATACAAAATTTTCCCTCTGCTTATTATGATCTTACATTTTTAGTGGCTTGGGCATTACATGCATAGTCATACAGGATTGGGAGCCTATTTAAAGAAGTTTACTTTTCTTCCTTTCTAAATGTAATATCTGCACACAATGATGTCTAAAATGTTGTCTTCACTTTCCTCTCCAAATCGTTTACAATAAATGCTTGTTTGAATGTGATTTGATTCTTAAAGGTGAACAAATATCTGGAGAATTATGAGAGGGCCCTTACTGGATTTGAAGCTGCTGCAGTAATGGATCCTGGCCTTTATGCTATGGAGGATGCACGAATAATAGTTCTGCTGCTTGATACATTAGACTATTTGCTTCGGGTGAGATTATTTTTGTTGTGGCTAGATTGCATAAAGTATTTGCAAGTGATCCTTTGTTTTATTTTGGCAAGCATTTAGGAAATCATGGGTCACTAGGACACTTACTGTTCATCTAATTTTTGTTGTCTGAGATGTGAAGGGTGTGAGTTGTGAATCATCCAAATAGAACCCTTTCCATAGCCAACAAAAAGAAAAGGAATTTGATAAAATTTCATTGCATTTAAACACAAGTCTTATCCCCAATATGGAGCACACGGGTGAAACTTTTGCAGCTTATGATATCTGAATTGTGTATAATTAAAGATGTCTCCTTTTTCTGACGCAATAAAATGTTTGATAGTCAGTTTTTAGGTGCTATGTCTAATTAACGTTTTCTGGTTAATGGTAGTGAGGGGAGACAAATTGTCATGTTAAATTTGTATGACAAGAAAGTTCCAAAAAGATTTCTTTTCCTTCCAAACATGGTTGTGGATCCGTTAAATGCCTGGGGAAACTGAGAAACTAGTTGATGCTAGGATTCTGTTTATACTTTATAGGTAGACGAGGTTATGCAGAAGCAAGAGTAGTTTTGAAAGGGAAGTCCACAGTCGGTATCTTAATCTAGTGTCAGCATTGGTCACATTATGATGCTACACAGGTCAAGTTAGAAACCTTAATAAGGTTGCACCAAATTCTATGAAAGTATTCTCCAATTTGAATTGAGTCTTTTTGAGCTAGTTGATAGGTGAATTCTATTCAGGAAAAATGGGAAACTTACTAGCAAAGTAATCAATTAGTTAGAGAAGGCATAAGGCTTGATGATGTACCAGTGCCAGAGAAGGGGTTTTAGCATTCAAGATACTATGAATAAGACAACTTGATCATGAATTGGCCTTTTCTACATTTGACCTGCTGATCAATCCAGTTTATCCACTTAATGGGTTGATTTATTCTCTGTATTCATGTACTAGTTATACTGGCAGGTATTTCTTCCAAAATTAGTTGTTTCTTCTTCATCTCTTCCATGTTTGCAAGCAATGTAGACGAGTTCTTACAAAAGGAAAAAAAAAGAAGCATACAATTCTGAATTTGTTTGTGTCATTCACTTCTGTTGGGTGCATACAATATCTGTTGTGCATGTCACTTGAAGAATGTTGAATGATTTGGTCGTATCTCTCAGGGTCAGATTAAGAATAAGCGGCTCTCTTCCCTATCATCATCGCTTGCTACAGTTGATTGTAAGGATTTATATTCATCTACTTAGTTAGCAAAAGAGTTTGATGTTTGATCAAACCTCATTAGGGGTGAAGGTTTAACCAAGGAGCTTCCTGCAGTGGGTCACTCATACAAAAGAGCAACCGTGGATCTCCTATCTGAAGGTCTTAATAAAGGAATTGCAGTCACAGGGAAAGTGTTGTTCTTTGCTAAGGAAGAGAGTGTAGCTCCATTGTAAGTTACCTTAATTTCTGTGAACCTAGAACAGTTCATCGTTTTATCACCTTGCTCATTATTTATCCCCTTTGTAAATGAGATGGCATTATAACTGATTTCAAGCTTTTATATTATATTCTGCAGGTACTATGTGCTATCCGACTCCAACCACACATGTTATGTAATTACGGTGTATGGTATTCGCAATGATGCTGTAAGTCATCCTTCTGGAGCTGTTTCATGTCTCTAGCACGGTTCTTTGCTTGTGTTACTCAATTCATGAGAAAAACAGATCTTTTTACGAGACTGAAGAAACAGATTAAGCAACCAACACTTCTTTTTTGTTTTCATGCCCTGTTTGTGCTTAACAGCAGCAGTAGTAATACACTTGATAACTAATAGTATAAGTTTTCTCATTTCACTTTTCCTACTTGAAAAAAAAAAACTATATGAAGGGTAGGTACCGTACTCAAAAATACCTTAGCCTCAATATAAGATGATAATGTGATATTGTTGAATTAGCCATGAGCCTGAACAGTCCATGTAATTTGACTGCCTTCCGTAGTAGTATCTTTAATAATAGATTACCGCCATTTAAGCTTTTCATTTTCTGCATCACACATCTTCAAGAAGAAATATTTCTTTTCCTAATAAGACATGTTCTTTGCATTCATGTTATCAAGTGAATGGATCATTCAAGATCTGATTTTGCCCCACATTTCAATCTGACCCCAGATTTGATACAGTGAATACATTCATTAGTTCTTTGGAAGTGTTGCTTACTTCAAAATTGTCAACATATCACCTCATCTGTCCTGCATTGACAAAGAACCAACTGATGAGACTAATTGGAGTTGAACTTTACGTAAATTCTAATGTATTAATTTTGAATGAGAGATGGTGAATGTAGAACTAACCATGACTATGCTGTTTTACCTATACTTACCGAAGTAACAAGCTACTTTTGGGTTTGATTTGATCCTTTTGCCAAACTTCGATAAATTATCACTTCATTCAAGTGCTATTTACTCTTTGACAGATTAAAGGAGGAGATCAAGTCACCTTATTGGAGCCTTTCTACCGTTTTGTTGATTTTTCTTGGAAAGGAAAGGTAATCTCCTATTGTTATGTTATTTCTGTTATCCTGCACTTGCTGCAACTTGGCTATCTACTTTGGATATCTCAAAATTTCTTGTTTCTAGCTTGAAAAAAATCATTTTATTTATTCATTTATTATATTTATCTTTTTAATTGGTAAAATAGTACTCCCTCCGTCCCATTTTATGTGATACCATTTGACTTGAACATGGTGTTTAAGAAGAAAATGAAGACTTTTGAAACTAGTGGTCCAAAAACAATCCTTAGATACTTGTGTGGTTGTCAATCATTTCATTAATGGTAAAAGGGAAATTCTAAAGTTAAATTATTTTCAATTAAAATAAGGCGACATTCTTTTTGGGACAGACTAAAGAGAAAATGGTGCCACCTGACATGGAATGAAGGGAGTAATAAAGATAATTCTAGTTAGTAAGAAACGTTGCTGTATTTATCATGAACCTCATTTTAACTACAGATAAGCAGAGAACTCATATGTAGGTTGACCGAGACTCAGATAAACTTGCCCACGCTAATGCTGGTGATAAAATGTCATATCAGTTTTTTCCTAGCAGGTTTTATACTCTTGTTTAGCGTTCATGTTAAATTCGAAATCTCATTTACCCGTTTAAATCGCCAGCAAATATGTCTCCTCTTCCATCTGAGGTCCATGTTATCCATATTTCCTTGCCAACCCCATCCACCATACCTGACCCGACCAACCCACATCTATCTAGACTCATGTTCCTCCTTGTTCACACCTTTTGCTTCTGTGGCTGGATTGTGGAAATCTTTTTAGCATATGAAACGGCTAAAGCACAAATTTCCAACCAGCTTTGGATTACCTTAATTCTAATCACCAATTACTGGAACTAGAAAGAGAGAAAACAAAAGCAAGGATTCCTGAGTTTGATATCTTTGTTTAAGTTCCTGGTATAATTATGCTTCTCATACTAGGGGGTAATATTGCCAACCTTTTCAGCAACTAGGAGTGAGAGAACCCATTGGAACTTCATTCTGTCTTTGCGACTTCATCTTGAATGCAAGCAAAGCAACTTGCATTTCAATGGAGGGAACAGGAAATGTTAATTCAAGCAATTCTTGGTGGACTAGTTTTTTTTGCATTGTGGAATGAAGATTGCCTTAAGGGTGAAATTTTTTTCATTCAATCTGTGCTAACCATTTGTCTTTTACATGTTCTAACCTCATCCTCATGAAGTTACTTGTTAATTTTGACCCTACAGCACTACCAGTTCAAATCAGTGCGAGTGGATTTTGTGGAACAACTTCTTGTAAATGGAAAATATTTGTCTCCTCATTATGCAGTTCGTACGTCAATCTATGCACAACACAAGGCATGATGAATCATAATCTTCTCTTGTAAATGTAAGCTACCAAGAAAAAAATGGCTATTTCTTCACTGTGAATTGATTTTCTTGTAAATACTGGCTAGTGCAAACCAGCTGACCAGAGTTTTTGAGTGCTTGTTCAACTACACGCCCAAACAAATGTACTTGTTTTTTGTGTCTGGCTCTGTTCGTTCTCTCAAGACTTACATACTTTCTTGGATTCTTGTCTTATGGCTCTACCTCATGTGGAAGACGTTACTTCGTTTTTTCTTCTCGTTTTTGAAATTGATGTCCTTCGGAAACCACCTCTCTACCTCCACGTGGTAGGGGTAAGGTTTATGAACACTCTACCCACCCCAAACCCCACTTATGGGATTTTTCCCGGTAAGTTATTTTTGAAATTGATGTTCATATTAGCGTTTCTGCATTCTCTCGTCTGTATTGTCAGCTAATCACTGTGCTTCCTTAAGTGGGAGCTTGGATGATATGTTTTTCATGGAGGAGGAGCTTCCCGCGTGTTAAACTAGCACTTTCAAACACTAGTTTTTATCAGCTAAGCTTGAAGAAAGAAAAAGCAACGAGATCTAATTAGGTGTGAGATCTAGTTATCTATTGCACATACTTCAACTGGAAGGAACTAGTTTGTGGCACTTGAAGGAGCAAAAGGTTTTAGCATGTAGGTAATCAAATAGTTTGGGGAACTCATATAGCAAGTTGAATTAAAACAAGGTTGATGTTTGGTTAATTCATACTCTCCTCTCTACATTCCTTTTTTTGGGTTGTATTGCTAGTTAATGACTGCACATTTATATCGAAAACCTTTATTCAATGGCAGACATCGAGTAGAAAAATAAGATCTCAGATTGACATTTCGATACACAGGCGACTCTGGCATGAGGACTTATTCACCAGCACAGGAGGTGATAGCGATACCAAAGAAAATTACTCAATAACTTTTATTGGAAAAGCAATGCAAAGTACGTATAATATTCTCGATTTGAAACTCATGTAGTAGCTTATAAAGTAGCAGAACTTTAAATTAGTAAATCCAAAATGCATTTAAGTAGTCGCACAGAATAAAAAATCCTACAAAGAGACCAACTCTGTACATACAGGTAAGCCTAGATGTGTTTCATTAACTTGAAGATAGTTCATATTGTGACTTAATGGAGAGCTAGTATCAACGGAGATGACTAGCGTGTTGAGAATGGCACAAAATATATTGCAGAAGAAAATGTCAAGATTGTAGATAGAGACAAATAGGAAAACTATCATTGCCGGTAATAGCCGCTTTGATGGGAAGGAGGATGATATGGAGAAGGGACGGTATAAGGAGGTCTAGGCATAGAACCTTGTTGCTGCAGAGGTGCAGGTTGCTGAGGAGGTGCATTATAGTAGGGATCTCGCCACCCTGGATAAGCAGGTTGGCTGTACTGGTGGCTCGGTGGAGGCTGTTGTTGATGTTGATGTGGTGGATATGGTGAACCAGAAGCTTGCAAGTTGTAAGGCGGGGTAGGTTGCGGATGTGGAGGACCATAAGGTGGTGGGTTTTGAGTATAACCAGGCATTGTGGGCTGATGAGGTTGGTAAGTAGGAGCCGGAGGTCGAACAGCGTTGGGAATATTCGCGGGATCTGCTGGTGGTTGGGGATTGGATCTTGGAACCTGATGAGATTGAGCAGCAGAATGATAATTATAGCCAGTTGAACCTTTATTCTCCTGGAAACTAAGACCTGACATTTGTCTCTGCACGTCATCCATCATTTCCCGGCACTGCATGTTTCTTGTCATCACAAAATCACTGCCCTGTTGCTTTACATTTGTGAGGGCGTCCTGTTTAACCCATGAAAAGGAGAATGTCAGTTTGTCATTCTTCAGTTGAAAGGCGGAGGAATGTGAATACCAGCACACACACGCACAAACAGAGACACCTTTCTCAAACAGATGAAAAATTCCATACCTGAAGACTAACATAGAACTTCAATCCCTCGTTGATATTCTCCTTTATTTCTTGATATTTTGAAATGGCAGCTTCGATTTGCTTATAGGTTCGCTCACGGGATGCTGTAACATAGGAAAAGTACACATTGAGCCAATAAAACTTAACTAATACTGCCGGAATTAGTAATCAACATAGTAATTGTTCCTGAGGTATTGGTGGCTGCAAATGGAAGAAACAAGCTTCTACACCTCCCAACTCATTGACAATATTATCGAAGCCTTTGTTCTTAATTTGATAGCCTCCTTATGGTGTTCCTGGCTTCTGAAATGCATAGGGTGCACAAGGAATTATGCTCATCCAGGTAACATCAATCTTGGATCACTCCATTTCTGCACGTCTCATCTTGCTAAATGAGAATACTAAATTGGTCTCTGAATGTTTATCCTTCATAATCCTTTGGCACAAACATTCTCTACGTTGAAGTCCCCTTGTTTGAAAACCATCCACATTGATGATTTATCAGTCATGGTCACACTGATCACCCTCATCCATATTGCATTCTACACGTAAATCTTCATAATTGATAAATCAAACCTCTCATATCTCCATATTGCACATACCTTTATAATCCTCAAGATTGAAAATAGAAGCAAAGTCCACATTTTGTGCCTGCAAATGAAAAAAATTGTTAAGAGAGCATTCAAAGATATAAATTGAAGTAATAAAGTCATAGTAGGTCTTTTTTAGAGGTTGCATTTTTTAATGTCGTTCAGCCATCAATAAGTCTTTAGTTTTACACAAAATTCTCAAATGTTGAGCACTTTTTATCACTCCCTAGTAACAGATTAGAACAAAGCAGTGCATGGCAAACCCCATAAAAAAGCCATTGCAATCAATTAGTAGATCATCTATTATCTCCTTGACCCTTCCTCCTTCCCACCTTCCGAACAATTTCTTTAATAGCTTGGTATGTTTTCTTTGATCATGTAGATAATTTCGTCAGTAAAACTCCATACAATTGGCAAAAGGGATTTATAATATGGAAGCAAACATGTCCTGCTTCCCTCACTTAGTTTCAACCAAATATCATCCCACTTCTCAAAATCAGAAATGCCAAGGAAAATCCTAACTGCATTTTACCGAGTACTACTACAAATATCAATCCAGATAGATAAAATATTGGAAGAAATGCAAAATGTGGCATGGAACTAGAATGTGCACACGCGCAATCATAAATTCACCAGGTTAATGTCCCTTAGAATAGTCATGATATTTAAAGCTTAAACCAGATGCTTAAGCATCAGAAAGAAAAGAGTGGTAAAAAGTGAAACCCCAGAAATTTAAACTTTGTATCCAACCTGAATCTGCAGCAACAATTGTTCTTGAGCCTCAAGGTTCTTGGATATTTCTTCACAAATATGATCATATTTTGCGATCTCCTTTCTGAAAAGATCCTCATGGGAGCCAGTGGATGTCATCAGCTTAGGAAGTATATCATCCTGCGCAATACCCCACAATATAAATGTAATGCTGGATCCCGCAAATCCTGGATCAGTGATCAAAGAAGCAGAACAAATACCAAGAAACAAGCATCTTTGCTATGGAAACAAAATTGTCTGACTAAGACAAAGGGATTCATTTACGGTGACCTGTTGTCAATGGGTGACGATTAAAGAGCAACCACTAAACCCAGTTGGGAAGTAGTGTTGACCTATGTGTTTGCTTCTAAGACTAATGCTATTTTTCATGTGTAAAGGAGGAATCTGTTTGACTTCCTAAGCTCCAAAAGGAAATGGAGCTATGAGACCACATCTGATAGACTATGATGCCCCCAGAAGGACCAGGCACATGAGAATTAGCTGCACTAAGAGCAATTTATAATAGACAGACAATGAATTGAGAATCACAGCCAGGACAACCAAATGCAGTGGTTTCCCACCCTTTTTTTGGTTATTAAGCAAATGCAGGGATAATTTACCAGTCCATAACACTTTAAGCAAACATATTATTTTGCTCAGTTTGATGCAATCTTATGTGACTTGTACGATGATAAGTACTATCAAGTAGCAGACAAAATATGACTCGTACGTGTGAACCAGCAAACGACCTTTGTTTCAGCTTCTTTAAAGGAATTAAAAAGATCATATTTATTTAACAATCCTATGAGCGAAGAGGAACATACTTAATAACAATATACACAAGCTAAAAGTTCCGTACTTAAAAATATGTCATACCTTCCTCTTCATCTCTTTCAGCATATCTTCAAGCCCTGCACGTTGAGTGCCTAGACCTTCTAATTGTCTCTGAAAATATAAGCACCGAAAACTTGAAAGAGTCTATGGAGGCAAAAATTTTCTTTGTTTTCTATGAAATTAGTCTGAAGAATCAAATATTCTGACTGTTACTTAAAGATTGTTCATCCATAAACAAAAATACAAAATATCCCCCAAATGGATCCAATAGTAGTCGGGAACTTTGTCTTCAGCAGTCCACAAAATTCAACTTTCTTTTTTATTTTTAACCGGTAAAGGATAAGTTCTATCATGGCTTCAACATCATTAAAAGAAGCCGTATTGCACCAAAAAGATGGTGTAAAAATCCATTTGTATTTCACTATACTAGCATATCTATTTTTCTTCTCCCAGAACCACCAAATAAATTCAACGTTTTTTTCATCAAACTGTAACTTAAGCGTTAATCAGGCTTGTTATTAAGCTCTCTTTTCTTCATGTTTCCTTTTTCTGTATTCACTAATAGAGTACTCCTTTTATACACCAGAACTTGCAACATAAATTTTTGCATAGTGTCTGTGTAGAAAAAAGGTACTTGATTATGTCTTACAAGTAATTAGAAAATTTCTAACTGAAAGTAGCTATGCCTTTTAAAACAAAACATCCAGGTACTGTTTACTTCTGTTAATAAATAGGTTAGACTGGTAACATTCTTTAGTAAACATCACTACGGAAGTGTTTGCGAGAGAATATTCTATAGCTACTCTAGAAATACAGCTGCAACATTACCCATGATACAGGATACAGACAGAAACATAACACATGTAGCCTCGTTAGCTCAACTTACCAAGCTCTGCTTCAGAGCTCCCACAGTAGCATCTTCATTAGCATCCAATGACATGATTGGTTTTGCCAAGGCTGGAAGAGCTGATTCAATCTATCATAGAGAGAAGGGCCAGGTTAGCTTATGCTTCTGCTAGCTGCTTGGGGAAATATAAAAGTAATGCTACCAAATTGTAAGCAATGACTTTAACTATGAACTTCTTCTCCAACTGTAACATGGGATATAGATACAACATACTAAAGAGCAGGCACTTCAAAGTCGGGTAGTCAAAATCAAATATCGAAGAATCCAAATATAGTTATTTTAACCAGTTAAAATATGAATAATAGCAAATACCTAAGAAACAAAAAAGCGGCAACCTAGTGCACTAAACTCCCTCTATTTACAGGGTACCTGGGACGGCAGCATATATTAAATACATATCAAACAAATTACCAAGCTCTCCCAGTGTAACAAGTTGTCGAAAAGATCTTATTTTGATAGCTCACAATGTGACGACTATCCTAAGAATACCCACTAATACTACGTCAATGTATAGAACCCACAGCATAGAATGGCAGCATTCTTTTCTGCATGTCTTGATAAGTGAACAAAAGCTAAATATGCATTACATGGCTAGTTATCTAAAATAAGGTTTCACAAATAATCTAAATGATCTATAAAAACATACTGGATGGCGGTCAAGGATTGACATGAGTGCTGCATTATCCCTCACGGATCGTTCAATCCTGGCATCACTCTCTGCAGCTTGCTTCAAGTTAGCGGCAAACCTGTTTAACCTATCCTGTAGGTTCTTTGTAAGGGTACTAGATTGAGGCCTTGTCCACCGTGTTCCAAATTGACTTCTAAATTGAGCATCTTCGGTTGCTTCTTTTTGCAAAAGCTCCTCAGTTTGGATCAGTAATTCCTGGTTCACCCTCTTCAGATCATTGAGCTGCTGCAGCTCAGCTTCTAAACCAGCTGGCCCACCACAAATTTGAACTGCCTCTACATCTTCTTTTAAGGCCATGGGTAGAGTTAAGTTTCCCTCCAGTGCAAGAATAGAATCAGGCAAGTCCATTTCCCTCAGCTTAACTCGAGCAAGCTCACTTCCCTGTTGCAATCTCTCAGCTTGAGCCCGAATGACATCATCAACCATTTCGGTGTACCTGGACAGAGCTTTAGCACTGCTATCAGGAACAAGACTGGCAAACATCTTCTCCTTGCTTGCATCCAGAACATCATTCATTGGCATAGGCTTGACCATCGCAAATGCTGGAAGAAGAGGCAGAGAACTGGCTTGTGGAACTCTCATGAGATATACTCTATCATTCTCCTTCACAGCTCTCGCCAAGTTTTGGTTTAAATTAGCGTCTAGCTTATTAATTGCATCCAAGAGCTGCTGTGCTGCTCCCTTTGATGATGTTTTTTTGGCCTCAGACAATGCACTAATCCCACTCTTTAACCTCGCAATTTCCTCTGCAATTTCTTCTTTTTCATGTAGCTCCATACTGTATCTATAGCAGGCCTCAGCATAAAACAATGCAGCCTTTAGCTGAACATGAGCCAGCCAACCCTTGTCAAAGTGGTAGGTCAAAGGTGCAACATTTAATGCTGCCAAGGCTTCCTCATAATAAATCCCTACCTGTAATCATACATGCAAACTCATTTTAAAACTATATGTTGCATTTATTTAGTGCAAAAGAGAAAATTCATCATCTTACATAAAAATGACAAATCAACCAGAAAATGTCATGGCCTACAGAATTTCTAGAATGGCTTATATATATACAGAGAATATCAAGTAGCAAAGGCTGAAATAAATAAGATACTATAATCAATAGACAAACCTGTCTTGAAATCTTTGCACAGACTCCAGGAGTGCTTCCCTTGGCAATAGTATTCTCAAAAACACACTCCTGTGCCTGAGCTAGCATGAGTCTTTCCAACATCCCAGCACATTCCACTGACAAGTCAACTGTGGTGGAGGTACCCATTGATGCCTTCATTGCCACATTGTCTCTCAGGAAGGCGAATGTCCCAGCTGCAGCAATAAAGGAATGCGATGCCTGCCTTCGTCCCTCCACTGCGGATCGGTCCAAACTCAATCACATCTGACTGTGCACTGCCCCCAGATTGAACAAAACTGCAGCTTTCTCTGTGGCAAAAAATAAAAGGCTAAATAAATAATATAATAAGATGATAATAACTTAGCTTAAATTTGACTACTGTAAGTTCATAAGGTCTCCATATTATAATATAGAGAAGGTTCAAGTTCGAATGTTAACAACTATTTAGATATTGGCACAAAACTAATTAGTATGAAATACTTTTGCCTGTTTGGTTTTGAAGTTTCTACTTATTTAATCTTTGTTTTTCTGTTAAACGAGATTCCAATGGTCAGTTTCCTCAAAAATATAAACTTTTGCAACTGACCATATTGTGTTAATGACACTGATAGATTTTAGTCACCTACCTAAAACCAGCATTCTAAATAATCAGTTCATTTTCAAGATTACAAAAGCAAACAGAACCAGCCTCCAAATGATGCATTCCACTAGTTCCTATCTATTACTTTCTGCATCAGGCAATTAAAATTTTGGTCTTGTTAAAGTTTTTACACCTCTGGAGCAAATTCGGAATTATTCCAAAATCTAGATTCCAGGATACTTAATGCATTTGGAAAGGAAATTAGATCATTGTATGTTAGCAGCTCAAAATCAAGTGCAAAGCAATTCTAAGTTGTACTTCACGTAACACCTATTGTACGCATATTTTCCAAGTCCAATCAAATGAAGTTGATTCAATACCTAGATGAATGTTCTGCTGCACAGCTTTCTGCTTGATCTTGAAAGCATCATACCAAGTAAAATAAACTGAATTGATATGATCCTTATTAGGTGATATAGGGAAGCGAGATTCAACAGCACAGAGGGCTTTATAGTAATTTTGCAACGTGTCACGGCGAGCAGGTAGCGAATCGGCGGGAACACGTTCGATTTCAGAACGGTATTGTTTGATAGTTTCGAGATCATCTTCGAGATTTTGAGCTTCGCGTTCCGAGTAGTTGTAAACGATGTAGTTTCGTAATGGACGATAGAGATCGAGAGATACGGTTTTCTTCTCGAAGATTGCTAGCATGACGTTGGCCGCCGACGCAGACGACGGTGGCGTCATGTTTTCCGGTGACCTGTTGTAGAAGTGGTGATGATTTCAACGTATATGGAGTTCAGTATATCTGTTGTATGAAGAAGAAAAGGAGAGCTTCGGTGAAGAATCCAAAACGTGTAATTTGGTGAGTACTATTTTCCTTTTTTTGGCGTGAGGTTGGGGGCTGGCGTTGGAGGGGGTGGTGAGGATAAAAAATTATATTATTTTTATATGATTAAAATATTTTTTATATTTATATGGTAGATGTCGAACATGTTCAATTAGTTAGTTTGTTTATTTTTTTAGATTTTGATCCATTTAATATTTTTGGTATGGCTGCATTACTTGGATTGAAAATTTATCAAAAATAACTTTTTTATTTTTATAAAATTGGGATGAGTTTGTATGGATATCACCCTCTCCAAACCTCACATATATATTACATTAGATATATTATTATTAATTGGAAGAACTATATAAATTGAACTGCAAAGTATCTATCCAACTCAATATAGGAGGATGGTAATGAGACTATTAAAGAAATTATCGAAGCAGAGAGTGGGGCTGGTGAAGATAGCACTGAAGACTCCAGTCCTAGCAGAGAAATGTCAAGTGTCAAGCCTGGTATTGATTCTTTTAATGACAAATAGATTGATCCTTTGAAGACTAAAGCAATGAGTAATTTTCTTGTTTTATGAGTTGTTGTAGTATTATCAAGTTCAATCATTCAGCAATCACTGTCTCCTGTATCACTTCTTGTTTCTTTTTAAATTGAGTTGAAAAGGCATTCCCATGATATTATAACTCTTAAGCTTCAGTCGTTCAACCCATGCAGTGTCAACACATTTTTTCCATCTTCTTTTTTTCTTTTTAATCAGTTAAAAAGCTTTAAGATCCCCAGTCAACTCAAATTTGTAATTATCTTTGTTGTTTTTTTAGTTATTATATTGTTAGTTTTTTTTCGGAGAATACTTTTCTTTCTTCTTCGGTGGAAGGGATGGCCAAGGAATCGCTTAACCTTTCTCTTAACTACAAGATCTTTGTATTGGTGTTGAGGACAAGTGTAATTCCTCTTTGACACTTCAAATTTTGTTAATTAGCGGTAACTTGATCAAGTGTACCTTTAAGTGGAAGTTAAGTTTTCTGGACCAACATTCTCAGTATTTTTGCTTTAGTCATTAAAAATGTTTTGGTTGTTGGGTTATTTGTAAGTTATAGACGTGAACACTTCTTCCATGTAAAGTTATTCTTTTCATTATTTAAAATACTATTCTTTGACATATATGATGTGTTAAATTCTACCATTCCACAGGGAGCTCTCTGTGGGAAGTTGACACCCTCCGTCATCACTACTGCCCTCCGATTTCAAAGTAAGTGTATCATATAATTATAATTTTTCCTGTGTCAACGTGCATTTACGGTTAGTTTAACTGAACCTTTGAACTAAGGCTCTTACATTTTTCTTTTACATGTTGTTAGATTTGTTTTGTCCCTTGAGAACGATTTGACAGTCAGAGCAAAAACTACTGAAGTAGCAGTCAAAGATTTCAGTTCTGGTTCATATGCAACAATTTTTGGTGATGAGGTAATGTTCACTATAGAACTATTTTTGTTTTGTATATGTATATATATAATCATTCACTTATTGTTTGACGGTACTTTTTTTTTAGAAAAGTTTGCTGCAATCGGCTTATATACTTTATTCAATATTGTAATTGCTTCTTTAACCGATGAATTGTGTCGTTTGGTTAAATAGCCTGAGTTGTTTTCTATTTCACTTTTGGGGTTGTTATAGACTCACAGTAGAAAGATTGAATCTCTTCTGGTATTAATTTTTTGACATTCCTTTTTTGGCTTTAGGCATTTAACTCCATCTCCTTGTATGTTGGCAATCTGCCTCACTATGTTCGTTAATGTTCCATGCAATTGCATTCTGACTATAATACCTCGTTGCAGATTAGGAGGCGAGTTAAACAGGTCCCTCTTGCCTTCTACACAACCACTCCAACTATGTTGTTTTCCGAGTCGGATTTTCTAGGTTGGACTTTTAGAATGAAGGATAAGGATAGTACTACAGTACAGGACAACATATCAAAAGAGAATGGGCATATTTCTGCAAAACGAAGTCGAGGGGAGGAGAGCTTGTGATTTTAATGGAACCAAATGGTTTTGTGAATGTTGTTTACTAATTTGTATCATAAGTTTTTGTTCTTCTCTTCCTTTTAGGAAGCAAAATTTTTGGCTATTTCACTATGCTGTANTTCAATGCATAGTGGCTTATTTGCATTTGCTCTTGATAAAAGTCTTGTAGCTTGTCATTATATAATAGAGAGAGGATATAAATTTTGAGAGAATTTACTCATGAGGCTTA
>DF359853.1:24817-44098 GCA_000787875.1 Solanum virginianum
CTAAAGAATTCAAATTGAGCAGGACCAAAACTGAATACTTGGAGTGCAAATTCAGTGTTGAAAGGGATGAAGCAAACTGTGATGCGAGGCTTGCCGCTCAACCTATTCCCAAGAGGGAAAACTTTAAGTATCTGGGGTCCAGCTCCTGTTAGAAGGTGCGAGAGGTTGGTTCTAGGAGCTACACATAGGGGTAGAGGTAGACCGAAGAAGTACTGGGGGAGGTGATTAGACATGATATGACGAAACTTAATCTCACTGAGGACATGACCCTAGATAGGAATAAGTGGAGGTCGCGAATTAGAATAGTAGGATAATTGGTTAGTAGGATTAGGTGGTTACCTAGTCAGGAGGTCTAATAGGGTTGAGTAGTAGTTTTTTTTTTCTAGCATGTTTTGTCAGTATTTTATTGTTTATGCGTTAATTGTATTATATTTTCATATTGTCATGTGATTTCTTTTACTTTTGGTCATATCTAGTCCTTTCTGTGTATGGGTTTTGAGATGAGGGTTCCCAGGAAGCAACCTCTCTATTTAGGTAGTGGTAAGGTCTGCGTACATTCTACCCTCTCCATACCCCACTTGTGGGATTTCACTGAGTATGTTATTGTTGTTGTTGTTGTTAAATGAAATAATTTATAATAATACAAATATATAAGATTACTTTGGATAATTTTCAAAGTTTTCTGTTTTTTTTAATACCATGTTAAATCAAATAATGCTGCATAAAATTAGATGAAGGGAGTGAATATGTTCTTTAATTTTGGATATGCATAAGTAGACGTTTAAACTTATATAAAATTGACCAGGTAGATGCATATCATACATGAAATATAAATATATATGTAGGATGCAGACTATCACGTAGGAAATGTCTGTTTATTTATTTAATTTTATATAAATTTAAATATTTATTTTGTACACATATAAAATTAAAATATATTAATATCTGTTAAAATTTTAATTTAATAATATATTTATATATTATACCTAATTAAATCAAAGATACATTGAATATATCAAAAAATAATAAAAAGAAAATTTAAACGGATCAAAAGAGGAAAATACATAAGAAATCAGGCGCGTGACCACTCGCCCCTCTCTTCGGTTGGACCAATTTGGTCGGCGCACGTATCACAAAGTGCGCATATTAGCCACCTTCATCGCATCCTGAACCTCTATTTGGTATCCCCCTTCTCTCTCTGAAAAAAAATCATTGATTAGATTCCTTCGGTAGATTTTGATCTGATTTTCGTTGCAGTTTTTTTCTTTCGTTATAAATTTGAATAATTTTCTGAATCCAGAAAGGTATAATTTTCTGCGTGTATAATTTCATATATACGGATTTATTCAAGGAATACACCTTTTGTTGATCGTGAAATTGATTCTTCAATGGCCGCACCACCGGCAAGGGCTAGAGCGGACTATGATTATCTCATAAAGCTTCTTTTGATCGGCGATAGTGGTGAGTGTTTTATCACATTTTTCATCATTTTAATCTCTAATAATCCTTTTTTCGTAGATCACATTTATTTTTTTTGTAATATAAGTATTAGCTTTTGAATTTAATTTTTTTTCTGGATCTATGGCTGCATTTTTCGGATCGGTGATTTGACTTATGTTGAGATCTGGAAAATGCAATTTGGTTTCGATGTGTTACAGGGTTTTTGATTTTTCTAGATTTGGTTTGTTCTTCTGCTTCCGGTAATCACTCTGCGTGTTAATCAGCTTAGCAGGTTTGTTGAATTTGTACCTGTGATATGACTAGGGATTTAGCTCTCATTTTTTCCGTAGATGAAGTTTGCTTGAAAATTTGAGTTTTTGAAGTTGTGATTTTTGGAATTTGAGTTGGACACGCATTTTCATTTGGAAAAATTTTAGTTTTGTGAGTGGAAGTAGAAAAACTGTTCCAAAATATTTGTAGGTCAGATTTTCAAATTTCATGGCCAAAAGGATATTTGATTTTTATTTTTCCAAAATCCATGCCCAAAATCTAGTGAAGAACATTCAAGTGTTATTAAGCACACAAGAATAATTACTGGATAAACAGAGATTATCTTGGATTATTACTGATAGAATTTGTACTTTTTGTCAAAAGTAGCCTGGATCTTACCTGGTATTATTTAGTTAATGTGAGTGTGATATGGCATAACTGGTGCCAAATCCAGGGAGGATTGTGCTCAATGGAGGAGCCAGGAATTTAAACAAGGGCATTCAGAAAATCTGTATGTGTGGTCTTAAGCAATTTTTAAACTACCTTTGCCACTACAAGGAGATTCAAGAGTTAATGGTGTATATTTATGGAAAAACTATTTTTGCTGTGTTTGTGCAGTATGATTTTCCACTTGGCTGTGGCTTCATCATGGGTTGTGCTAGGTTGCAGGCCAGCTTAAATATAATTTCATTATGATAAATCATCTCTATGAGGTAGTGGTAAGGTCTGTGTACATTCTACCCTCCCCAGACCCCACTTGTGGGATTTCACTGGTATGTTGTTGTTGTTGTTGTTCTATGATAAATCATCTGAATATTGAATGAATAGAATGGAATAGATACTGAGGACTCAACCTATCCCAACTAATTAGATGTAGGTGATCGATTGATGATTTTATCAGGGTCTATCACTCAAGTGGATGTAGCGAGGGATATATTTTACTTGGTTGGCTTTTCCTTCATCACTTGTTATCGAGAATTGTCAACAAATGATTGGGATCATTCATGTTTTAAAGAGTCCAGGATGAGCTTTTCTCTTAAGTTTCTACCATCTTATAAATGTCCACAGATTGACTAAGCTACTGGCTTAGATTAGCCAAAGGAATTTGCTTGTGGTTACATCTAGCTCCTACACCTGTCTTTATCCAGGTCTCTCTTGTACCACAGATGCAAATAACTCTATAAACAGATTAACAATGTCTTTGAGGAGGATTAGGCTGTCAGCAACCTGCATAATCAAAACAGGAACACCAGCATTGGCTTTTGTTTGCATCAGTACTGTATCTCTGATGAATGGAGAAACTGTGGTATCCTCTGCTTAGCTTGTCAGTCTGTATACTTGTCAGGTTAAGTTGGTTGCTATAATCTCTAATATTGCTAGCTATTGTGGTTATTTCTGAAGTCAATTGATTTGTGAGCTTTTGAGTTTGAGGAGATGTACTTTAGCTATTTACTAACAATCTTTTATCTTAAAAAAGGTTATCTCGTAAGAATCTAAACAAATTTTGATTAGCTCAATTGCTCAGAGATTGCATTACCAGCAAATATCTTCTGCGGAAGTATCAGACATTACCATATTGCTTTATCTGTTGCATCCCTTAGTTTATATTCCTTCAAATTAAACAATAAAGATGAGTTGAGATGTAGAACATGATTTTGAAGAATGACAGAACGGTGTAGCCAAATTTCTCTGTTGTGTGTACTGTTTGTTCTGTACATAACTGGTAATGTCTGTGCACAGTAGGAGTAGCTGATATTGTCTTCTTGTGATTAAGAGGACTCCTTTATTCTCCTTTTTGGGTTCTAGGCTGGTTGACCCTTGGTCCAGACAACATGTCTTTTTCTTTTTTCTGCTGTAGTGGTGGTGTGTGAGGTTCGGGTTATCCGGTTATTGTGATGACTGTTTATCTCCTAAAGTTTAGGTAAGACGGAAACACTTCCATATGTTTTTCTATTTACCTTTTTCTTTAGTGTATTAGGTAGGAGGAAAACTTCTTTATGGTATTTATCTTCCTTTTCTTTAGTGTATACCCTAAAGCTAGTTGAGAGCTGGAACTTATCTTATGCCTTTTCAGCTAACTTATTTTTGGTCACCTTTTTCTCTTGGAATTTCCGAGCTTCTTATTCTGCATCTTCTTCATTGCACTTGGAGGTTATATAATGTCTTTGCATGACTTTTATAGAGAATGACTGTGGATTGTTTTAAATAACCAATTGTGATTCCGCACTGCAGGTGTTGGTAAGAGTTGCCTTCTTTTACGTTTCTCTGATGGCTCCTTCACCACAAGCTTCATAACAACTATTGGGTGAGTTCCCTCCCTTAGTTATGCTTCTGCAGTAATTGCTTCAGGACGCCCTTGAGAATTATGTTCCTGCTTTTCCTGTGTACAATTAGTTCTAATTATTTTATTTTTGTCAGAATTGATTTTAAAATTCGGACCATTGAGCTTGATGGAAAAAGAATCAAGCTTCAGATATGGGATACAGCTGGTCAGGAACGTTTTCGGACCATCACTACTGGTATGTTGTTATGGAAGTTCATTGGTAAAAGTTCTGATGGTGTTTCATCAAGGTTGTTATAGTGGAGTCTTGTATAAGAGGTCATAAAGTAGTCTGTATAAGAGTTTATGGAGTCTGGTATGAAGAGGTCATTATGACAGTGATAAGTTTCCTCCATTATTGTTTTCTTAATTGAATCTTATGTAGAGAAAGTTCGGTTGTGATGTTTTTCTTCCCCTTTTGTTTCTCCTCTACATTTCCATGTCACCATTTATACTCTTGCTCCCCTGTGAAGAGAGTCTATTTTAGTTGGTCTTTTCTATGTTGATGAGTCGTTATCTTTGTGCCTGTTTCTCGTCTTCATGAATAAATTGCTTTTGTATTAAAAAAAGAAAAAAAATTATCTTTCTTAGATCCTTGTGTTCTGTTTGCCCGTGTACTTATTGTTTCTCTTTTTCTGATTACAAATTTCTCCAGCTTACTATCGTGGAGCCATGGGTATATTGTTGGTGTATGATGTTACTGATGAATCCTCCTTTAACAGTAAGTTTCTTCCTCCTGATTCTCCTATAATCCAAGTGTAGTTCATATGCGAATGCTCTCCCTTTTTAGGACTTCAGTGAATAGATCGCATCATTCCATAACTCCTGCTCGCTGTCATTTGTGCAGTATACTCATTACTCTATGGCTCAAGTTTTTCTCTTACTTTTGTCCTCTATTGTGGATGGTTTCTAATCAATTCATCTTACCTGCAGACATTAGGAACTGGATTCGTAACATTGAGCAGCATGCCTCAGACAATGTCAACAAAATACTTGTAGGGAACAAGGCTGACATGGATGAAAGCAAGAGGGTAGATTCTTGTTTGGACTGATTTTATCTTTAACTTTTCCTACTCTCCTCCTCTCTGTCCCCTTCTGTGGGCAAATAAAATTTTAAGGTCTCTGTTTTACTGCAAATCTAATATTTTGCCAATATGAACCTTTTTGCAGGCTGTCCCTACAGCAAAAGGTCAAGCACTTGCAGACGAGTATGGAATTAAGTTTTTCGAGACTGTAAGTACAGTTCAACAACATAGAAAGTATGCTGATAGGTTTTCCTGTACTAAAAATATCTGTCATACCCTGCAGAGTGCAAAGACAAATCTTAACGTGGAACAAGTTTTCTTCTCAATAGCGAGAGATATAAAGCAAAGGCTTGCAGACACAGACTCCAAAGCTGAGGTGAATAACTTGAATCTTGTTTTTGTTAATTCTAGAAGAAAATCACACAATATCCTTCATATTTTTGTCTCCAAATACTGAATGCTCATCGTTGACGTTGCAGCCCTCAACGCTGAAGATTAATCAACCAGAAGCAGGAGCTGGAAGTGGTCAATCTGCCCACAAATCAGCTTGCTGTGGTTCATAAAAATGGTTTGAATATCACAAGGTGCAGTTGCTGCACTTACTGGGATCAAGGAAATCAAAAGCTAAAGTTGGAGGTTATATCGTTGGCACTTGTAATGTCTTTATTGGTCATTCTTTTGAAATTTAACGTGTGAAAGATAGGTTTGACTATTATTTGAGAAGGCAAATTTGTTGCTAACACCTTTCCAGTTTCCTTCTTCAATAGCGCTATCAAGGACCTGTAACCTAGCTGTTTATGAATCTTATCTGTACGCAAATACAACTTTTATGATGGGTACCTAAAACTTGTTACTTTTTTTATTATTTAATTTACTACCACTTTATTATAATAATTATCAATAATAAAAAAACAAACAAATTAAAGGGAAATTCGTTTCTGACATGATATCTAAAATTCTGGATAAGATTTTAGCCTAATCCAAATCCTAAATACATTATAACACTGGGGCTCTACTAATTAGTTTCCTATTCAAATAATGATTATTAAGTTAAGAGTTATATACCTACATATTGTAACACACACACACACAAATCTTTGATTAACAATAGCAAATTGAGGTGAATTGATGGTGATATTAGCAGAATATGATGGTGATAAGCCGGTACCGTACTGCGAATGCCGTAAGTGTATGATGAGGTGCTATGTAAAGAAGTTTCAACCTCAAATAATATCCTATTCCGATATCCGTACCTATAATTTTACACCGTTGAAGAATTCTCCAAACTTTTTATCGTTTCTTCAAGTCGATAATTCCTTCTTTACGCCTTGGAATTGGAACCCGAACCCAAACCCAAACCCGAATCCTCTTAACTACGAGAAGCATTACATGAGTTTCGAAGATGGTAGCAGTTCGTTTTTTGAAAATTTTGATGGCTTCAAATATAACAACGATAATATACCCAGTGAAATTCCACAAGTGGAGAGTCTGTTCCTGAGAACCCTCGTCTCAAAACACATGACGACTTCAAATATGTAAAAGAGAAATAGTTCACACTTTTTATTAAAAGAGATATCTCTTTTATGTTTCTGCAGAATATTGTTGTGCATTGTTAGAGAAATCTTTATTAGTTTGTTTAATTTTATTGTGCTCTTTTTCCTAGTATAACTTTTTGTAAACGTATACCTTGCTCTAATGGTTGTCACAAGATTAAACGTTTTCACTTTCTGAAAGTTCTATCCTTTGTAATAACATGTTTTAGTCCGTCTGGAGTTTAAAATTTAAATTAGTAAACATACGAAGAAATTAAAGGAGTTTAAACATCTATTATATATTTATTTATATATATATATATATATATAAATAATTTTAATCATATGTATATAGTGTCAACTTTCATTAAAAAAAATTCGAGTGAACCCTTCAATTCTACCTAACTCCTTCTCGATTTCAATATACTGAATAAGTTTATTTCAGATAAATGATGTTGAAAAAAAATCTGATGACCAAATTAAATTAAACTTTATGGATTCAGTTAGCAATTTATTTTGACATAGCGATGGATAACATATCCATTTAGGTTTAACTAAAACCCATCTTTGGACAATAATCATCGGAAGTAATGGAATGACTCTTTTACGGAGTTCTTTTCTTGATATGTTTTTAAAAGTGACAAGAAAAAAAAATTTATTTTTGAAATTGTAAATGAGTAAAGTAAATTGAAAGAGTATATGGAATCCTTTCTTTTTTAATTAGTACTCTAGCTCTATAAAAAGGGTTCGATGCAAATGAAGAGATGACATATTAGAACTTACCGCCAAGACAAACTAACTACAATTATGGATAAGAATTCTTTCGAACAACAGAGTATAATAAGAAAGTTCACATGCATCACATTAATTGATCGATGACATATATTGTGTTTGTCCAATATAGTCTGATATAACCAGATCTATATTCATGGTAAAATCAAATATTGTCATATATGAATGTAAATTACCTAATTCATCAAAAAGAATCAACTGAAATTAAAAAGAATTAATAAATTGGTAACAAATTTCCTAATTCTAAAAGGAAAGCATTGGGAAAGGGACTTAAAAAAAACATCTCAAAACGGGAGATTTAATTGGTGTTGTTGGCCATAACTTGAAATCAACAGTATCATCACGAGGGGTCAAGTTTAAATCCAAACAAAAAATCCTCTTATTGCTATTTGACTTTGTCAATATTGATATCATCTTCGATGTTTTATTACTTTCATCACGATGACGCCTCATGTGACCACCTAACGCTTGGCCCAAAGAGAACTCCATACCACAAATAGTGCATTTATGCATCTTATTCTTTTTGTTGGTTTGAACAAGAACCTCTCCGAGCACTCTTGGTCGTTTATTATGACTCGTACGATGACCACCAAGAGCTTGGAAAGACGGGAACCGTTTATTGCAAGTCTTGCATTCAAAATCATTGATGTCATGATGATCTGATGATGATGATGAAGTGTTGTTGAAATGAGATAAAAGCGCGATTAAGGCGCAGTTAGCCATGGCTTCAGCTTCCACTTGCCTATCATCTTCTCTGCTTCTTTTCATGGATGTCATATTATTGATGGGAATAATCAAAGAATATATGAAGATTTAGAAAGACTATTTTTGTATTATAAACACAGAAATTTCTTTTTTCAGAGTCAAATTACGAGGAGAAAAAAGGATGAATCACCTGTCGATGTCTGATCAAAGAAAACTTATGATACACTTTGGTTTGTGAGTTAGTGTTTGCTTGACAAACATATTTATAGGTTGGAAAAATAGCTTTAATTTGCGTGTCTGAAAAACAAGACATATTAAATAATGTTAATTTGACTTTTTTAGTTTATTGGTGAGTGAGTCAAAGAAATACAGTTGGGTTATTACAACTAACAAGTGGGATTGATTTGAAGTCAGCAATTGGGTGTTGCTGACGCGTTTAGTCAATCATGTGAAATGGGGAATATTTCAGGTCAACAAAAATATACTCGTCCGTCTATTTTTATTTGTTTATTATACTACTCTTTCGATTCACTTTTTATAAAAATATTTTAAATTTGATTTTCATTTCTATTTGTTATTTTTGAGATTTTCACTTTTATTTGTTATTTTTGACATATCACAGTAGAATAAATTTTCTTTTTCTATTATATTCTTAATTTATTATCATTGAGTTAATGTCTTTGAAAAATATAATGAATAAATATGTATGAGACCCTATCAATTAATAGAGGTAACATAGTTAAAATTTATTATATCAGTAATTATTTTCTTAATAAATGTTAAATTAAAATTTGATAACTAAAAATAAACGAATGAAGTAAATCTTGAGATATGAAAAACTATTACTACAATTTTCTCAAATTACAGCCCTTATTAATTTTTCCTAAAAGATGTTCAGAATTTTTATCTTGACAAATAAAATGGTCTCAAGGGAATATAAAATAGATATAGACTCAATGAACTTGGGGAATATAAAATAATATGTGTTCCTTGAGATTTCACGAGGTTCACGCTTGCAAATCTAAAGGGAAAGGACATGTTTTTTTCTTCATAACTAATTACTCAGTTGACTTTTATTTGTTTAATTTTAAAAATAATTTATAATTGTTTAATTTTTTTTAATTATTAATTATGCCTTTTCTTTTAGCATATTTTTCAAAGTAATTTAAATTTATTATTTTCAAAGGGTAATTGAAAGGTAAGGTAAAATTGTACTCCCTCCGTCCAACTTTACTTGGCTGTATTGACTTGGCACGTGGATTAAGAAGTAGTAAATGATGGAGTAATTTTATCAAATTATCCTTTGAATATAATAAATACAATATTTTGAAAAATGTAATAGGGAAGTGATTATAATTAATGATAAGGATAAATTAGAAACTAAGTGTAAAATTATCTCTTTATTTCATAAAATGAACAAGTATTGTTGGACATCTCAAAATAGTATATGATCCAATTAAAATTAAATAAAGAGAGTATATAATTGACCCTTATGGTGGAAATTCTTTCCCAAATTTTATGCATAATAACTTTAATGTGACCTGTGCCGCTCTTTTTTATATTCTAAGAGACATGTGATGTGAAGACTTTTAATCCCACTAATGTCAATAGTTACACCGTTTTCTGGTCCCATATTTTAGTGGAAAAAAGCTATGCCCCATTTTGTTTCAATTAAAGTTTCAATAAGTTAATATATGAAGTAGAAAAAGTAATAGTAGGATTCAAGTCAAATCCCCCAAAACTTACGCTCAGTGTTTTAACATCTTGTTTAGGTGGTGGCTTTTTGTAATATGATATGACATGATATAATCAGTAAGAAAATTATATTATTTTTATTATTTATATAATATAGTTTTATAATTTTATAATCATGAAAATCTTCACCTTTTGAAGTCATCAATTTAATGATATTAATTTTTTTTCAATTATACCTTTACTTTTAAACAAACATCGAGCGTTAACTCTTTATCCCAATCAATGTCTTTCTGTATTTTAAAGATTTCAAGTTCATTAATGTCATACAATAATAGCAGCAAAATCATGGACTGATAACAGTAATGTCACTAATTCTTCTTAGTGGCCGCTTTCATCAACTATAGATAGCATAGGGTTTTTGATTTATTTTATTTCACATAAATTAAGTTATTTTATTTTTGAGTTATAAATCTACGTTATTGCTATTATTCTTAGTCGTTATTTTTAAAAAGATATTAATAAAGTTAATATTTATAATAATTGAAGACATTTTTGTAAATCTATTAGTTATGATACAATTTCATATAGTCAAACTAAATAATAAAATTATCATTAAACAATAGTAAATAATGCAGTCCTTCCAAACATTGTATTGTATTGTACTGTACCGTGCAGTACCAAATTGAAAGTGCGAGAGGAGGGGGGAGGGTGAACTGATTTTTTTAATTTATTTTTTGTTATAGGGAGTCGACTAATGTGATTGTTCAGCTTAATACTCTAAACAATTTGAAATGATAAATAAAAAACATAAAGAAAATTCAACACCAAATGTTTTTGTACTGATTCAGATTCAGAATGGATCCTAATTCAGTCTCCTTAGATGCAAGAGATATCTCTTCAAACCTTAGAAAGATCTAATTCAAGGTTTACAAAAAACTTAGATCTACACTCAATTTTTTCTTTTTCTTTTGATACAAAATCTCACTTCAAATTTTTCTCTACTTCTCTATCTCATTTTTTCTTCACAAAAATCTATCATAATTACAATGTTTTTACAAAGATTAAGATTTCGTAGAGTGGCTTTGAATATTTCAACTTGTTCATTGAGAGACTTCTTGCTGAATCCTTAAATAGAAGAGATAGCATCCCAAGTAACTTGATTCATGGAATTAGCCAATGATTGTTCCTGTTTCCAAGATTAAGGATAAGTAAAAATACCACATAGAAAATATGATCTATAGTAAAAATACTTTAAAATAATAAAAATAAAAATTAACCCCCACAGATACAGTTTTACGCATGTTTAAAATGGATCTATGTCTTCAAGTTATACCTTGGAGTATTTTTGGCACGCCTTGTCCTGAGATTCACCCTAAAAATATTTTTAGAGCATTGCTTAGGCTCACAATCTAATAGTATGACTTGTTATAAAAAGAAAAAAAAATTAAAATTGCTAATTATCTCTGTCATCACAATTATTATCATTATTGTTGCAAACCACCAACCATGTACTTTAATATCATAGTTACATTGCTTACCAGTAATCACCATTGTTAGTCGCTATTACAACTATCACCTCCATCATTATAATATATCTACTACCACAATCATCATCATCTTCATCGTCGCCATCATTACTATTAATCTTTAATTACCACTACATCGATTATTTCTTACTATCAATCACCTTCACCATCACAACTAGCATTGTCTTCAATTACTATCAATATCATCGTCAATCATCACCGACAACACTAACAATTACTCATCGTCATCACTGTCAACCGCCATCATTAGACGAGTTACTACACAACACCAATCACCTTCACTATCACTAACAATGGTGATGGTTTGTATGCATCTCAACCATATATCCTAGCGAAACTATAAGTTTCACTTTTTTCTTATCAAAAGCAGGGGCCGAACAAACTCAACCCCAAAATTACACTAAATCAAAAAGTTAACCAAAGACCAAATGGATTCGACATTACATATCTAATTTTTAAAAATTATTTTATACCTAAAAAGTAATTTTTTAATATAATTTACAAATATTTCTTATATTTTTTCACAGTTTTTATTTTTTAACATATTAATTCATGATTGACATAAAATTTTGAATGGTGAAATAAAAGTTACAATCTAATTGTAATAAAGCTCAAATCAATACTAATGCTAATTAAATAATCAATTCAGATGCATGCTAAAAATGACAATAGTGTTGATTATATTTTATTCAGTTTTACATTGGTTTCGACATTTGAAATGCATAATCTAACTTTTAGTTTTGCTTTAATGTTTAATTATATAAATAATACTTAAATTGTACTTATTGTAGCGCGATTTAGTACTTTAAAATATGATCATTTTCATTATGACTTATTTATTTGCAGTATTTATTTTATGAGATTTATTATTATTTTTTGTTGAATATTTTATTATCACCACTCAATCATTCATATTTTGTTTTTCTCAAGAAATACCTTAGGTAGTTGTATTTTGATAGAACTAAAAAAAATATTGAAGTGCAAATTAGTTATATGTTTGTATGAATACTTTATCAAAAAAAATAAGAAATCCCAAAAATCTAAAATAATAATAATAATAATAATAATAATAATAATAATAATAATAATAATAATAATAATAATAATAATAATAATAATAATAAAATCTAGGCAGAAAAAATTGAATTTTATTAGTTTGGTTTGTTTTGTTTTGGTCTATAGATTTTAAAGTTCGATACAAATAATTTGATTTGATATTTGAAAAATTCAAATTAATCTGGTTCATGTAAACGCATCTTAAGTGAATTGATTGGAGTTTTTCATATTCCATAATAAATGAATTATTTAAAATTCAAGAGAATTGTTGAGACTTTTTTTTTTTCATATTTACCTTATTTAATAAGGCTTTTAACTACTTTACATCTTCTGGAAGAATAATTTGAGAATAATACTAGTGAAAAATAACATTTTATTTATGTCCTTAAATAAATCTTTAAAAGAGTGTATCATACTCTAATAATTTATTTAATATGGATTAGAGAAACTAATGATTAAATTTTATTGAACTTATATTTTTCAAATATTCAATGACTTTTTTATTTGAATCGTATATTTAATATTTTTAAAATAAATATATTATGCACATTAAGAGATATTGAAAAACAAACCGGCTTAGACACAATTGATAGAGTATTCGATGTATTATCCCAATTACTAATCAAGCTAACAATAAATCAAACATGCAAAATACCTAAATCCCATGTGAGATATACAGATAGATTCAACATATGCAAAAGAATCAAGGATTATATACAACAAAAATGAGTGGAAAGAATTCCACAAATAACTACAACTAATAATTAATTCTCTTAATCCTAATTAAATTTTAACAACGAATTAAAAGCTGACTTAAATAAATATTCGCAAGACGGGAGATGGAGCTGCTTCCATCGGCCATAACTTGAAATCGTCGACATTATTATCACTATCATCATTAGGTGTTATGTTTAAGTCCAAGCCAAAAATCCTCTTGCTGCTATTTGACTTCTTCAAAATTGGAATCATCATCGTCTTTTTTTCAGTTGAAATTTTATTAATTTCATCCCGATGACGCCTCATGTGTCCACCTAGTGCTTGTCCCAAATCAAACTCCATACCACAAATAGAGCATTTATGTGCCTTATTCTTTTTGTTGGTTTGAACAAGAAACTCTCTGAGTAATCTTGATCGTTTACTATGACTTGTACGGTGTCCGCCAAGGGCTTGGAAAGATGAAAATCGTTTATTACAAGTCTTGCATTCGAAATCATTGTTATTATGGACACGAGATAAAAGCATTAAGGCGCAATTCGCCATGGCTTCCGCTTCCACTTGTCCATTATCTTCTCTGCTTCTTTTCATGGCTGTCATGTTTATGCGTAATCAAGAACGAAGCTTTTTTTTTTTTATATCAACTTTGAAAGAAATGAGGGAATTTATTAGAAGTGAGAAATGATACTTGTGTTGGTGTTGCTTGACATATATATAAGACAATAAGGCGGCAGAAATATTTTTTGTATGTGTGGGATTTAATATTAGTTACGTGTTATTCATGATTTGTTGTTTTTGTTTTTCTTGGTGATTAAGTTATAGTCACGATGGGTCGTTTTCAAAGACGCGTTTGAGTAATAAAATAATGTGCGTGTGGACATATTAATTCAGGTAATTTCGTTGAAGTTTCGTGTGCAAGACATAAGCGCTTACAGACTTCTACCACATTTATTTATTATCCGCTTTAAGTGGAACCTTTAAAGTTACCTGCATATTTTATTTAGATATTTTAATTAATATTAATACCTATTAAATATTTAAATTATTTAAAATGTATATTTATTAAATTCAAAATACTGATTTGACAAAAAATATATTTTGCATTTCTCTGAGAGCGTAAGAAATTCAAAATAATTTTTTTTTAAAAAATTAGGTCTTCTCTTCTTTTATTAACATTTGATACTATAATTAAATTGAAAGATTTTTTTCCTCTTTCCTGGGCACTTTCTCAAGAAAAAAAAGTACCACACTTTCTTCGAGGAAAAAAAATGTCTCATTTTATGTGATACTTATTTTTTTTGGTCTGTCCCAAAAAAATATTACCTTACTTTAATTGAAAATAATTTGACTTTAAAATTTCCTTTTTACTCTTAATGAAATGAATCTTAAACACACGAATTTTTCAGAATGATTTTACACCACAAATTTCAAAAGTCTTATTTTTTTTCTTAAACACCATTGCAGGAGGAAGGAAAAAGTATCCCATCCCAACACCCAAGTCGTCTTCTTGCTCATTTTTTTCATAGTAGTGTCTCTATTTTAGTGTCACCATTTTAATTCCAGCACCTTTTAAAAAATTCGTTCAAATCTGAATCAACTAATTAAATATGCATGAAGAAGGAGGAAAAATAATAGAAGTTTTTATGCATCGGAAGAAAAAAAAAGTTAGTTGATATATGTCTATCATCATTTTCGATCACTCTAAAATTATGCTACTACTCAAATTAAATATATACTCACTAAATTCATCAAAAATGATATCTCAAAACTTAATAGAATGAATTCATGAGTTATCAATTTCTTTTTGTCATCGATCTAAAATGAGAAAGTCGAAGACAAACTTTCTTTCGTTTTTCTTCACTCTTTCTTTCTATTTATCTTTCTCTGTGATGCATTAAGTGTAGAAAATATTTTCAAAAAAAGAAATTGAATCTTTCAGGTTATATGAAAAGAAATTGAATTTTGTGGTTTGAGAAACAATGCGTTTTGGAAAAGAAGATGAAGAAGAAAGGGTTGGGGTTAGGGGTAGGGGCCAAGTAGAATAAACATTGGCATTTTATTTTATTTTATTTTTAAAAAAAAACTTAGATAGAAAATATATTTGAAATAATTTTGAAAATAAATTTAGTTTTTGTATAATTTTGATGCTCAGTGCCACTCATATCACCGGAGGAGTGTATCACACTCTTCTCGTACTTTTTGCTGATTATCAAAAAGTGTCTAATAAAAATAATTTTTAAATAGTTTAAAGTGTTTAATAGGTAATAATCTTAGTTAAATGAATTATGTTGACAAATTTAAGGAGCCACAAATAACTTAAACCTTTATTATATTGTATATATTGCCAAAATTAATGTCTTAAAAGTTATAATAGTATATGTATCAAACCACACTCTAATTAGTAATTTGTTTTTTGAAAGAATTTTGTTAATCTTATATGATAATTAAAAAGGAACAAAAGTGAGTTGTAGTAAAGGAACTACTTTTCTAATTAAATCTGAAAACAATATAACCGTCTAAAATTAGGAAATAAAATAACCGTGTCTACTCATTAGTTTACTTGGATTGAGTTTCCATATTATCTATCCCTTTTAATTTATTTTTTGGCGAACAAATCCTAATCCAATTTGGTTAATAAAAAGAAAACGGACACTATATATATATATATAGAGTTGTAACTCCGCAATTGTATTCACTCCAATATTATTTATATAGCCATAGCCATCGATTTATATAAATTAAAGTATGCGTGCAGCCAGCACGACGATGGAGATGGAGTTGAAGAAAAGCAGAATAGAAGAAGAATCAATAGAAAAATTTGCAATGGCGAATTGTGTGAATATAATGAAGAAGAATGAGTTGTTAGGGCGATGTAAACTCTTCGAGTGCAAGAAATGCAAGAAGCGATTTGAATCATTTCAAGCACTTGGCGGACATAGCACATGTCACAAAGATAGGAAAAATAAAGTCATGAGTACTAACGATGTTTCATTACCTATTAATTCAAAAAAACACCAATGCAACCTTTGTGGCAAAGTGTTTGCTACTGGACAAGCATTGGGTGGACACATGAGAAAACATCGCGATGAATTGAGTCAAACCGAGCAGCAAAAGAATGAATCGAAGGGTGGTGAATCTTCAAAAGCTCTTGAAATAAAGAAGGATTTGGATGGTCGTAGAAGAATTTTGTTCTTGGATTTGAATTTGACACCATACGAGAATGAGTTGAGACAAAAATAATTCCTTTTTAATGAGTAACTGTTAGATACTTATAGGGTATATATACACAAAGCTGCACAATTTGCTTCTTGTGCAAATATTAAATTTAATTGTAATGGTTTGTTTGAAAAGTTATCTCATAACTTAATTATTCGATTTAATTTCAGTATTTGTTGGCATTCATTTTTTACTTTATGTATTTAAAATTTCAATAATTATCGACACTCAATTTTGACTTTATGTATTTGCAACCATGCCATATTTATCAAATTTATAATAATTTCAGGAACGGCTCAAGCTAATTAGTGATCTAAAGTCAAAATAAATTGGAGGCTTTGGATTTTTTATCTTTTTTTAACTTAAACTATATTCTTCTAACTTTTTAAAGATACATAATTGTTAGTACATTTAAAATTATTTTTCAGATGCAAAGTTTTATTGAATTATTATTTTTTTAAAAATTATTTAAAATAGTGCTCAATTCATTATAAACTTTTGTCTGATTTTGACTTGATAAGAAATTTTAGAAAATATAGAAGATTTTTAAATGTTATGATCTTAAACTAAAGATATATATATATATATATATATATATATATATATATATATAAAATTTCTTTAGTATTTTATAATAACAAAATAAAAAAATTTCATCTCAAAATAATCTTTTGAAAAATATATTATCAACTTTGCATCTTAGAATAATTTTGTTATTTTAAACATATCATGTGAAAAAAAACTTAAAAATTGATACAAAAGAAAGAAACATTGTTTAATATTTCAAAACAAACTAAAAAAAAGAGCAAGACAAATAAATTGAAAGATACAATATAATTTTTTTAAAAATTATTGTCTCCGTCCCAATTTATATGGTACTTTTCAGATTTTGAGATTCAAATAAGTTTATCTTTGACAATATATTTGCCATATATCTTTAAATATTTTGAATTGTTAATTATTGTAATTTATAGTACTTTCTACGTAGTTTAAAAATATATAAATTTTATTTCACAAAATTTCAAAATTTTCGATCAAACTTAAACTATCTGACTCTCGAAAAACAAAAAAGTATCATATAAATTGAGATATACCTCTATAATAATACTATGATTACTGAAAAATGAAATCTGCCAAATTTGAGGCCTAAGGTGGATCATAATGAATTTATTATTTGGTATCATTAATGTTATTTTACTATAAAAACTATATAATAATATTTCTCGACTTTGAATCAATGAAAATGAATCAAATTTTCTATCTGAAAATATGAGAAGGCCATACAAAGTTTTTAAAGCGAAAAAAGCTATGTTTGGAGAAAATAACATAAAAATTAAAAATTGGAGAAACAACAATCCATTGACTTTGTGCATAGTTGAAATGTGAAAAGACCCATTAGAATCAACCCTTCCAATTATTCTCTCCGTTTATTTGTAGTTGTTATTATAAAATTTTACACAATTTTTTAGAAAAGAATTAGTCAACGTGTTATTCAACTAAATGTTTTAAAAGGCGAGGATATGAGACGAGATATTTTGCTTAGTATGAGGCAAGATGCAAATCCTAAGGCATGGGGCATAAGCCCTATAAATCTTAAAATTTTTAATTCATGATGTACTAAAATAAAATAATAATACAAAATTATGAAAAATTTAAAACATAATTAATGAAACTCATAAAAATAAAATTTCTAATATAATTTTATAATTATAAATAATGTAATACAATAAAAATTATTATGTGATGCGAATCACTCTAATATCTTAACGTTCATAATTATTATTTTAAATTAGGACATAAAATAGCCGTGTCTTCTCATTAGTTTACTCGGATTGAGTTTCAATATTATCCCTTTTAATTTATTTTTTGGCAAACAAATCCTAATCCAATTTGGTTAGTAAAAAGTAGTCATCAATTATATATTTTGGCATCGCAATTATATAAATTAAAGTATTATACTGATTTCATTAAAATAGTAAATTATTATTCTGATTGGATTTTGATTACCATACCAAAAGGGATAAATGTATTAGTATGCAATCACACACACAAAAAAAAGAAAACAATAATTTTAGGAAATAAAAGCTCATACCACAAATCACCGATTAGCTTATAATTGAAACTTGGTAGTCGTCTTACTATATTCATAGGTTAAACTGGATAACACAAAATAACTCATCAAGAAATATAAATAAATAAAAAAATACTAAGTGTAACATATTTAACAAAGCAAAGAAAAATTCAAAATCAGTAAAAGACTTTAATTATTATCACATAAATCAATTCAATGTCTAAAAGTAGGAGAAAGCCTAGCATACAAGTTGTCACGCCCCGAGAGGGTATTCTAGACGTAACTGGCACTCGGAGACTATTGCTAGCCTCCAAGCGAACTACCTAGTCTCATTGCATTCGTTCAATCAACTCACGCGGAAGATATAAAGAGAATAATAGACTATTGGTGGACTATTGTTGACACCCAATTTTGACCGATCTATAACTCACATTAGATTGTCGTTTCATTAAAATAGGTATTTTTGAAACATTTTAAATAAATGGTCTATTTTCAATTTTATCCAAATAATCATGTATTTTCAACATTCTTAATCTTCAAAATTTATTCGTAAATTATTTTGTCATTTTTAAATTACCTTCATTACTATTGTTAGTATTTATTTTTATCATCATAATTATTTTAGTGAAAATAACAACAACAACAACATACCTAGTGAAATCCTACAAGTGGGATCTGGGGAGGGTAGAATATACACAGACCTTACCACTACCTCATAGAAGTAGATAGACTGTTTCCTGGGAACCCTCATCTCAAAACCCATAAGCAGAAAGAACTAAATATGACAAAAAGGAAAGGGAAGAGAACAGAAAGAACGACTAATAATGAATAGCACATGACAGAATGTAAATATGATAAAACTAACACACATACGACAGATAATGAGAAAAAAATAACC